>JANZLH020380844.1:0-12658 GCA_026770325.2 Erythroxylum fimbriatum
TGTCACATGCTAACTTAATTAATGCTAACATAATTTACTTAATTAAGCTAATCATGCTTAATTAATCATAAAAAAAAATTTCGGGGCTAACAATGAGCTTGGAAAATTTCATTTCTCCATCCCCTCCCAGTTCGGGTATAAGCTGAAAGAAAATATATTGGTGAAGAAGAAAATAAAAAGAGTAACGGACTTCTTAGGTTCTACCTCAGAGTAGAGGTATGAAAGGATACCAGAAATTGTAGATCCTACTCCAGAGCAATAGGCTCCTGTCCCTCCTCAGGACATAAACAATATTGGTATTTTACATATGTTAAGGGACATTTGCACAAATCAGGATCAAATACGCGAACAAATAGACAGCCTTCAAAACCAAGTCCTGGATTTGCAAACTCTGCTTAGGAAATCTCCTCACTAACTGTGTCATTTTTATTATATTTTATTTCCTCCATATACTTTATTTCTTTTTAATAATGACAAAGGAAGAGAGTTTGTTGATATTTTTTGATTTTTTTGCATATTTTTTGAATATATGATGATATATTTCTAAATGCATATTTCTCAGTGCTGTTAAATATATATATGCGATTGATTATGCAGTTGAAATTGTGAAAATCTGTGATATAGAAACCATAGGTTCCTTTCTTAAGAGATAGGCTTTTGCTAATTATGACTGAACATATAAAAGTCACAAGTATCTCTTAAAATCATCTATTATCCCTTTGAATTTTGGAGAAAAAAAAATTGATTGTCATCATCAAAAAGGGGGAGATTGTTAGCTCAAAGTTTATATATAAAGATTTTGATGATAACTGTATAATATTTCAAAATTCAAATTGGATTTATTTCCTTGTGCAAATAATGGTCTTATTCTTAAAAGGAAATAAAATCATAATAAATACGTTTTCTAATGTAGGAACCTTCTTTATGAACTTACTTTATTAGAAATAGTTTGTCCGAAAGGATTCTACTAATTATGAAGGTCATATATTAGCTCCGTGATTACTGGAAATTTTTTAGCAAAGTTGACATCGTAGTTATTCATAGTTAAATCCATCCAGTTGACTAAAGATGATAGTGAAGCAACGACTAGTTAAAGAAATTGACTATTTAAGGAAGAACGACAACACTTATAAAGACAACGAACATATTCAGATTTTCGAAACATTTTGAGCAGTATCTATACTCTTGGGAATCATATCATTACTATTGTGCTTTAGAAAGTGAAATCACTCTATCAAGAGAGAAATTGTTATTTTATTTTTCTATGAGCTTTCTAAAGGCTTGTTATACATTTTGAGTGTGGAAGATTGGAGAACATTGAAAAATATGTATTCGTAAGCTTAGAAGAGCTTGTCAAATTTAATATTCGATTTTTATAGTACAACACTCAAGTTGGATACTTGAGAACTGGACATAAGCTTGAGTTATAAGTCAAACCAGTATAAATCGACTTCGTCCTTCTTTCTCTTCTTTTTAACTTTAAAAATAGAAATTTACTAGAGGTCTTTCTAATATTTTTGAGTTAATTTTAATTTTTGTCATAATTTAATTTAGTATTAATTAAATTTATATATTTAATATTAATTAATATAATAATTAACATTAAATAAAATTTATTAATAAAATTCCAATTCCAATTTTAAATTTTTTTTCATGAAACAGTTGAAATGCCTTTCTTTCTAGGTTGTAATAGTAAAAAATCCACCAGTATTAAGAATTAAATTATTATTAATTGGATACAAGAAATATTTTTGATATTTTTCTTGCGTTGAATATTATTAGTAAAAATGTCTTAAAAGTAATTAAAATAAAATAAATATTTTATTAATCATAATTTTATTATAAATAATAATTATATTCAATTGATAATAAATAAAATTCTAATTTTTAAAATTTTAATCAAACAATTTTTTATTAAATTTGAAAATGAAAACAAAATAAATGGCAAGGTAAAAATGGTAGATTCTGGGCAGCAAAGGATAGAAGGGATTGGAAATGTCTCCATCAACATGTTTAATGTAAAGAAAAGGATCCTTATTAATGTCAGATTTGTGCCTGGAATAAGGAGGAATTTGATTTCTGAAAGCTTGTTTGACAAGAAAGGTTTTCAAATCAGATCAAAAGATGGACTCAGAGAAATCCTAAAGGATGGTAGAGTCATTATTAGAGGAGTTGAAAGGGGTGGGTTATACTATGTCATAGGTTCTACAGAAGTTAATCAAGTTTCTGAGAAGGGAAATCATGAATCAACCAAGCAATGACATGTAAGGTTGGGTCATGCAGGGAACAAAAATTTGTTCCACCTCTCTAAACAAGGATTGATTCCTGACCAAAACATACAGAAGCTAGAATTCTGTGAATCATGTGTGCTAGGAAAGCATCACAAATCCAATTTTCAAAAAGGAGCACAGAGGGCCACAGAGATCATGTAATATGCTCACAGTGATCTCTGGGGCCAGCTCAAGTATCTATTGTAGGAGGGAACCTATATTTTATGTCCATCAGTATATCCAATGAAGAGGAAAGATGAGGCATTAGAAAACTTCATAAAATGGCATACACTTATGGAGAATCAGACTGGAAAGAAGCTAAGATGCCTAAGGACTAACAATGGATTGGAGTACTGCAATAAAGAGTTTGAAGACTATTGCCACAAGAAAGGTATCTTAAGGCATAAAACAGTGAGAGCTACACCTCAGCTGAATGGTTTAGCTGAGAGACTCAATAGGACTCTCCTAGAAAAAACCAGGTGCATGCTACTCTCTTTAGGTTACTCACACTCAATATGGGGATAAGCTATTAAGACTGCAACCTACCTTGTTAATAGGCTCCCCACCTCTGCTAGTGATTATAAGACCCCACAAGAAGTGTGGAATGGTAACAAGCCTAACCTAACTAACCTAAGGACTTTTGGATGTGTAGTTTATGCACATCAGAAGGAAGGAAAGCTAGAACCTAGAGCAATTAAGGGAGTTTTTCTAGGTTATCCAGAGGGAGTTAAAGGTTATAAGATCTTACTACTCCAAAAGGGAGGCTACAAAACTATCATAAGTAGATATATAATCTTTAAGGAAGATGAATTTCCTCTGCTGAATAAGAACTTCTCAAATTTAGACCTCCAAAAGGAAGTTTAGGAGCAATTAGGATCACTGAACAAATCAGTTTCTTTCAATGTGCCACCAGAAACTAAAGAAGGTGGCATTACTCAACCTCCTGATACGGAGCCTATGCAAGGAACTATACAAAGGACAGAAGAGACCAAAGGTGAGGGTGAAGATGAAACCCCACACACAACTATAGATGATCCACAAGGAGATCTACAAGACTACCAACTTACAAGAGATAGGCAACCAAGGCAGAGAATTCCTAATAGGAGTTATACAGACTCAAACTTGGTTGAATATGCATATCTTGTGGCTGAATCTACAGAATGGAGGGCATTTGAAACTTTTGAAGAAGCCATGACTAGGATTAATGCTAAACAGTGGAAGGAGGCTTGTGAGAAAGAGTATTCTTCTCTAATGAAGAATATGACTATGACCTGGACTTTAGTGCCTAGACCTCCTAAAGTCAAATTAGTGGAGAACAGATGGTTATTCAAGATGAAAGAAGGAATAATAGAAGCAGAACCAAAAATATACAAGATAAGACTTGTAGCTAAGGGGTATAGGCAGAAAGAAGGAGTTGATTACAAAGAAATATTCTCACCAGTAGTCAAATTTAAGACTATCAGACTCATTCTAGTGTTAGCTATTATTTATGACTA
This sequence comes from Erythroxylum fimbriatum, assembly GCA_026770325.2. Lineage (NCBI taxonomy): Eukaryota > Viridiplantae > Streptophyta > Magnoliopsida > Malpighiales > Erythroxylaceae > Erythroxylum > Erythroxylum fimbriatum. Next base: position 3,767 of record JANZLH020380844.1, read on the forward strand.
GGAAATTCATCAAATGGATGTCAAGACAACCTTCCTATATGGAAAGCTTAAGGAGACTATCTACATGAAACAACCAGTCAGATTTGTAGATAAAGACAAACTTGACTATGTCTACTTGCTTTAGAAGTCCCTATATGGGTTGAAACAAGCACCTAAACAATGGAACAAGTAGTTCCATGAGATAGCAAGTGAGATGAAATTTGTAAGAAGTGCCTATGACTACTGCCTATACTATAAGGACTTAGGAGGGACAGAGGCTATCTTCTTGCTAGTCCATATAGATGACCTAATTATTACTGGAAAAGAGTTAGGCAGAATAATTGAAGTAAAGAATGCTCTGAGCAAACACTTTGATATGAAAGACTTGGGAGAAGCTCAGAAGCTACTAGGGATGCAAATTATAAGGAATAAAAGGGAAGGGAAACTATGGTTGAATCAACAAAGTTACATTTGAAAGGTACTAGCTCATTTCAACATGGAACTGGCAAAGCCTACCTCTATCCCTATAAGCTCACATCTTCATATGGTTGCTGGTAAGAACCCCCAAACTGAAGAAGAGAAGAAAGCTATGATAAACTACCCCTATGATGTTGGAGTTGGTAGCATCATGTATATAATGCTATGTACCATACCAGATCTTACCTATGTTATTAGTATTCTAAGCAAGTTCATGGCTAATCCTGGTTTTGAGCATTGGCAAGGACTAAAGTATGTCTTTAGATACCTTGCTGGAACCTTAAGCTACATATTATGTTTCTCTAAAGCTAAGCTAGCTAAATGCAACAGTATATGTATACATGGATATGTAGATGCAGACTACACCGCAGATAAAGATACAAGAAAGTCAATTTCAGCATACTACTTTACACTAGCAGGAAACACAATTAGTTGGAAAGTACAGCAATAATCAATTGTATCACTTTCAACTACAAAAGTAGAGTTTTATGCGATTACAGAAGGGGTGAAAGAATTATCATAGCTATCAGGCATCCTAAAAGAAATTCGAGCTAACCTAGCTACAGCAACAATTTATATTGACAGTTCAAGTGCTCTCTACCTGAACAAAGTGAAGTAAATCACTAGTTAATATAGACTTTACGTACAATATACAAAATGCACAAGAAAGGGGGGTTAAATTGTGTATTCTTTTTGTGAATACTAAGACCTTTGATATTTCTTGAAAATAACTTTTTCAAACTATTAAGTGAAAACCAAAAATAGCTACGTGATTAAATCACAGATAACTTCTATATACTTGTTTAAGAACAATAGAAATTAAAGTGAAGAGTTAGAAGGTAGACACTATGATTTTATACTGGTTCACCCCAAACCTTGGGCTACGTCCAGTCCTCAGAGTTCGTCTGAGATTTCACTATACTTCTTCAATTTACAAGTATTCTTTCCTCTCTTTTAGAGCCTCTTCAGGTCTCTTATACCGAGTATTCTTTATGCTATCTTTACCTCTCCAGGCTCTTAGCCTTTCCTTTCTCTCACTAGAAAGATATTGTGAGCTTTTTGTTACAGTAGAATTTGCTCTAGTGTATTGCACTTTGAATACAGAATTTTTCTTTGTAAGTGATAACTTGAAAGCTAAACGTTCAAAAACCAAAGTTCAAAGATTGTTCAGTCTTTGACTACAACTAGTATTTATAGCCTAAGTCTCCAACTGCTTCTTGTTTCTTGTAGAAACCATTATTCAGTTGAGTTTTGTAACTAACTCCAACTGACTACCTGTCCAACATACTAGAGTATCTCCATCTCTGTATCGTCTGTGTTTTCCTCTTCTTCTGTGTTTTTCACTTCTTCTGTGTTTTGCGCTTCTTCTGTATTTTACGCTTCTTCTGTATTTTGCCACTTCTTCTGTGTTTTGTTCTTCTTCTGTGTTTTGCCGCTTCTTCTGTGTTTTTTTGCTTCTTCTGTGTTTTGCGCTTATTTTGTGTTTTGCCGCTTCTTCTGTGTTTTGCGTTTCTTCTGTGTTTTGCGCTTCTTCTTTGTTTTGCTGCACGCTTAACACGCTTATCAAAACAGTTCATTTATTTATAATATTATTATTATTTGATTGTCACCAAATTAGTAGACGTGAAGTCTTCTTGACTTAACACAAAGATCCTGTCCTGCATGAGAGATCCAAGCATATTGATGTCCGACTCCACTTCGTAAGAGACAGAATCGCGCAAGGCTTCTTTAACTTGGAGAAAATCACGGGGGAACAAAACTCATCAAATTTCAGAACAAAGGTAGTAACACAAAAGAAGTTCACTTACTTTAGGGATTACTTACAAATAAGTGAAGCCCCATGAAATTGAAGGAAATTTCATCAGATCTCACTAGGTTGGTAAAGCTAGGGTTTTTTGGATTCCTAAATCACTCACAAATCTACGAACTGAGTGAAAATTGACAGAGTAAGAGGGAATAAATGTGGGGACATCACGTTCACTCCATCAATCTCCGCTCATATACAATAAACACAGCAAATATAAGAAGAATCAAAGAAGAGAAGAAGAAATGTCTGAAGACATCGAGAAGAGAGAGAGAGAGAAAAGCTCTTGAATTTTCCTATCAGTCAGAAACAAAAAAGGACTAAAGCTTAAGACACATCCACGTGAGACCCACAGAAAAAACACAAGTCAGAAGCTAATGGTCAATACTCACCCGTATCAACATAGCAGTAACTAAGTCAGAAGTGTATTGTTCAAGATGCTGTCGTATTTAGCACATCTGAAACAAAATCAACTACGCAGCCACAATACACAAAACGCACAGCTTTAGAAGAATGCATAAGTGGATCATGCGAAGAGTACCTGCATAATATTTGGCTCATTCAAAGCACAACCGTAGGCAACTGGTCTCTATTCCTATTAATAGTACACAATTCAAGCATCAAAATACAGACATTATTTTCTCATTACATTGTAAGCAAAATTCAGAGAGTGTGTAAGAATTAGAGTGAAATATTTCAGAGTGTGCTAGGGTACTTATCTATGGGTACTAGGAAAGTTCATAAACTCTTGCAAGTGTTTTAGATAAACACTCAAACTCTTTAATCTGTCTCTTATTCTTGATACTAGTGGAACCGCTATAGTGAGATCCTTGGACGTAGATAGCGTTAGTGCTATCGAACCAAGTAAAATCTAGGTGTTCTTTAATTTTCTGCAATCCGTATGTTGCGATCTAAACAAAAAAAATATAAATTGAATTTTATCTAGATCAATTAGAGGCAAACACACCCCATCGACAAGTAATATAAAATGGTAAGAACCGAATATCGTAACCAAGGGAATTTCAACACGCAAGACAATTAAATTAAATGATGAAAAATTACTTGGACGATCAAGAATTGATTGATTTGAAAATAAATTAAAATAAAGTAAGCAAATCAAAGAAATATGAAAAATGCAAGGTACGAATAAAAAAACGACTAGGTTTAATCAAATGACAAAAGTCGGTTAAGGTATCGGATTTCAATTAGATTGGACACTAAAAATTGTAACGGTGGACTGATTTAGGAATTACTTTGCTTAAGCAAGTTGAACCCAATGTTCATGGGAATTCCCTTCTCTTCTAAATCCGAGTCACCCACTTGGTTTATAGATAATTCATAATAAAAGGTGTTCAATGTAAGAAGCCTAAAACTAAGTTTGTTAATCCTAGGTATCCTCACACAAGATCCTAAGGTTGGTCTACACTTTAGTCTCAAGTATGTTGCTTGATTAATTTTTTGACAAATTAAATCCCATTGGTTGTGGCATTCAATCATCTAAGGTCTTAATCTAGGTGATCAAGCTAAATTAGGACTAAATCTGCATTCAATCAAGCAAAAATTAATACCATAAAAATTATCCTAATCTAATATCAACCTTAACCTTAACCGAAAAGAAAAACTTACTCACACATATTCATCAATGTAACACAAATCATGGTCATAATATATGTTTGCATTGATTAAATCCATGCAATTAAAATAAATAAGGAATAAAATATAAATTAAGAACACCCAGTGTTAAGTTTTCTCCCTCAGCTCACACAAAAACTTGTTGTTTTCAAGCACCAACTGTCTTTTTCTCCTCTTGCCACAAATCCCCAGCTAATATCTTTGTTTCTTCCACCTCAATATGATTGCTTTACATTCTTTATTTCCACCCAACCAGAGGCCAACGTCTCCCTCCTAGCCACCAGCTCACGATTATTTTATGCCACCAACAGCAACGTTTTTTTCCTCAGCTGCGACGGCCTTCTCTTTTTATGTTGCCATCTGCTTCATTGTTTTGTTTCCACGTAGTTGCTTCAATGTCTTCATGTCTCCACCAGCTCACGTTTTTCCTCCACCAGCTCAATGTTCCCTTCCTTTCCAACCACCAACTTGAACGTGTTTTGAGGCCACCAACTGTTATAACGTGTGTGTGTGGAGTGGGGAGTCTCCTAGCTGCCAACGTTGTTGCTTCAGCCTTTTCTTTCTCCATCAACTATTATTTTTCCAGCTTACATGTGTGTCGCCAGCTAACATTTTTTATCTCCTAAGCCAATGGAGTGTCCCCAACTATTCACGTTGCCTACACAGCACCACTCACTAGACGTCGCGCACACACAACACACCTCCTTCTCTTTTTGATCCGATTAGATTTATTAAGTTGGTGTTTTTTTGCTTCTCTTGCTCAAACCCTTCCAAAACCACACAACCCAAGCCTCTAACGCCAGCTCATGCAAATCACGTAGAACCCTCATCCAAACGCACGTTGATGTGACAATTTAATTGTGCTTAGTTTCTTGTCCACCAACGCCGCACTCTCTTTGTCTCCTTTTGTTTTTGTTGTCTTCTTCCCAAACCCACACAGCACACTCAGCCAACATATACTTTCATGTTAAGCTCATCACGTAGCCCCTCTCTTCTCTACTGTAATGTGATATGACAATTTTATTTTCCCATATCTGGTCCACGCCTCTATTGTTCATGCATACACACTGAACCACTATGCATCACGCTACGTTTTTCTCTCTTCACGAACACCTCTTATACGCACACACAGCCAACATATTGTCGCCTCCCTGCCGCTAGCTATGTAGACTGTTTCATGATGTCACAAATTAATTGTTGTCCAAGACTTCTGTTCATGCACACGCCACACAACACTTCACGTTACGTTTTGGCTATTGCTTCCTTTAATAGCTTTTCTTGCTTTAGGCTTTTAAAGGTCCAAAATATAATATATGCCTAGAATTAAAACAAATAACTCTAAATTAGTAAAACTTAAACATTAAATGAATAAGAGTTTAGCAAATTATGTATCTAAAATTAATATAAAAATGCCCATTAACACCGTAATGCCTACAAAATACAACATCTTTTTCAGTCTTTAAGGAGTAAGATAACAGTACTAAAGAATTATCCTAACAGTACCTTATGCTTCAGGTTTGGACAATGCGAGATGTCGAGAGTTTCAAGAGTTTTAAGATCTACATGACTTGGAAGATTCCCAATGCTTTGGCAATTCCAGAGTGTAATGGATGTGACCTTATTCAGGTGGCCGACAGGTAAGAGAACTTTAACCAAACTGGTACAACTACGAAGAATCCTACTTCCAAGATTAATGATCTGAGATTCACTTATGGATTGTGAAATCAATTTCAACTTGCTATTATCCTGCATTCAAAGAAATGAGAGTTGATTAAAAATTTCATAAATTTGGACCCTTTTGGTAATTAATTTATAAAAAGCATGCATATCGTTGCTTTTCTCCATTTTTTTTAGAAATTAAAAAATTTCATTACTGATAAAGGATATACAGAGAAGCTTTAAGACTATAAGCCAGCTAAGCATGACTTAAGAAACTAGAAGCAAGACATTGTCGTTTGAGCCATTTCAAGTTAACAACAAAATGATATCGTAGAGTAACTCCCCGACTATTAAGACAAAACTACCTAGACCTTTCGCTAATCCTCGAGGAAATCTCCCAATTAGGCTGGGTGAGACATTGCGATTCGACCGATGGTAAGGAAGTGTCTATGAGGTGGAGAGGACGACGACAATAGACCAAAGATGGAACATCACCGCAAGGATTGTGGTTTTCAGGTGACAAAATATACTCTTATCGTAAATATCCCTAAGGGTTTAATCTGAAAACCTCCATGTGACTTGTAGGTTTCCGAAGTCGAGTATCCTGTATGCCTTCTGAAGAGGTAGTTGTCGTGCCGAAGGGGGAGCTCGGGGTTGCAGATCTGAAGGGCGTCTACTACAACTTTTTAAAGAAAGGCGGGGATGAGCAGCACCAACCAGGTAAGTCTCTATCTGAAGTGTGATTGATCTTCCCTAAAGGGGGATCAAGTGTTGTAGATCTGAGTTGTAATCTAGTTTCTGCATAGCTTGGTGTGTGGGTTTGCGTAGCTCATCTTCTAGGAATTAAATCCTCCATATGTAGGCCATTCTCCCACTACAAGATAGGTGTAACTGATTAACAATCAGTTGCTCTCGAATGCTTGTAGTGATGATCTCTGTAAGAGAGTTCATTGAAGTGGTTTGATTCTTGAATCTTCTACAGTTTCTCTCCTGCCATAAAGCCTGAACACAGGTGGCCATCGAAAGAAGGGTTATATCCTTGTCACATTTCGACAAGTTCAGATTAGGAATCTCTTGCATTATGTTTGGGAGTCTCCGGGCATTAAGGTCTAGTGCACTAAGGGTTAAGATTGTGAACCAGAGTGTTCTGGAGAGCCACACTCAAAAAAGAGGTGGTCTCTGGATTCATCTACTAGGTGACAGAAAATACAATGCTTAGGGGAGGTCAGGAAACTTAACCGATCTATAGTGTTTAACCTCATTGCCAGCCATAGTAGAAATTTCACATTAGGTTTGAAGGTGTTATTCCAAACCAGAGTGTCCCAACCTACCCTATTTTCTGGCCTTTCACTAAATTTCCTTACTACCTTAGGGGTAATCTCCGCAATGGGGATACCCCTCCATAAATAAGTGTCTCTCTCCCCCTGTCTTATGAGAGGAGGAATGTGGAGACAGTTTATCTTAGCCGATGATAGTGTCCACTCACCATTAGATATGATAGCATAGAGTTTAGCATTCTTGGGAATGCGGTCTAAAAGAGAATTGGCCAAGTTGTTTTGAATTAAGGGGCCATTTCCTGACCAGTTATCAAACCAAAATGAAAGTTTGTCACCTTCCCCTATTTGGCAAGTTATATGCTGATAGATTTCTCCCCTCATACCTAGGAGTTGGTTAAAAAACCAAGTATAGCTGGACTTAGGGTTGAGAGACCAGAAACTCCTTCCTTTTAATATATAGGTATGCATCCATTTGGCCCACAAAGTTTCCTGATCATTTAGTAACCTCCAGATTCTTTTAGACATGAGAATTCTGTTCTTAGTAACTATGGATTCAATTCCCAATCCCCCTTCTTCTTTGGGTTGGCATATAGACTACCAAGCTACCTTGGCCATTCCTTTTTCCCCATTCTTTTGCCCCCACAGGAACTGTTTCATCAGCCTTTCTATTGTTTTAGCCAGTCCTTTGGAAAGGAAAATGTATGAGCTCCAGTAGGTGTTCATGGACAAAATAACAGATTTGAGGAGCTGTAGTTTACCTCCATAGGAGAGAGCCTTAGTAGACCACAAACCTAATTTTTTCTTAATCTTTTCGACCAATGGCAGACATTCACAGAACCTGAGTCGTTTAGAGAAGATAGGGATCCCTAAGTAGGTAAAAAGAGGAGCTTTAACTTCTATACCAGTAGCTTGAGCTAAGGCATTCAAGAGATGAGAGGCACTCTTGGAGAGAACAATGAAGCTCTTATGGAGGTTAGTACATAAACTAAAAATCTTTTTAAATTGATTAAGAGTGGTCATCAGGAGAGAAGCTGATTGCACACTAGCTTGGCATAGGAGGATGAGATCATCTGCAAAACATAAATTTGTTAGTGAAAACCCTTTGCATTTAAAATGGTATCTGAACCTTGGCTCTCGAGAAATGTTATACTTGAGCAATTGGGTTAGGACTTCCATACAGATAAGGAATATGTAGGGGGAGAGGGGATCCCCTGCCTAAGGCCTTTTTTCCCTTTAATCAGTCCAGTGGGACTCCCATTTTTCATAATCCCATAAGAGGCAGTCCATATACATTAGGGGATCCAATTAATATAGATTGGAGGAAAATTCATTAATTCCAATGCCTTAAGTAAAAATTCCCAGTTTACACTATCAAAGGCTTTCTCCAAAGTTGTTTAATATTGCTGTTGCGTAATTTGAGCACCAAAAGATTCGCCGGATGGAAATTAACTGGTAATAATTCCAGTGGATAATCATCCCATTGAAGATACCTTATTTCATTAGGGAGATAATTAAGGCCTTGAGAAAGGTGCAACTTACTCCTTCCTTTAGTCCTTTCCCCTTCATCAGAGACGTAGAATTTGAGGAATTTAAGGTTTGGCATCCTGGTAAACGTGTTTGGGTTTAAATCAATCTCTTATTTCAGACATATCAAGAGATATGCTTTCCACTGGGTGAGCTTCCTATCAATCACCAAGACGTAAACATGAAAGTTAACATAATGAGCAACACTTGGTAACTAACAAAACAAACTAAGCAAGTAGTTAATTTGTAGAGTCCTGCATTAGTTTAAGCGAGCACTCGATGTATATCTTTGGAATCCCACAATCTTGTAGGTCGACTTGGATCTTTAGATTCTTGACGAACAATGTCTTTACCCATTTCTAGCAACAAATCATGCATTCCCAACACATCATCTTTAGATATGGAGATTAAGGACTTATCTATCAAATCACCTATTCCAACTATCAAATATTTCCATGGCGTCATCTCTCTTTTCACCTTTGAAGAAACACGCAATGTGAAGAAACACGCAATTCTCTTCTTCGTCCAAATCGTCATAAC
>JANZLH020380890.1:0-12651 GCA_026770325.2 Erythroxylum fimbriatum
AAGGCGACTTGTTGGGGCTGAAAGCGTACAAGGCGACTTGTACAACCTACAAGGCGCCTTATGTACGATTAGTGAAAACGTGCAAGGCGACTTGTACAACCTACAAGGCGCCTTGTTCACGACAAACACTTACAAAAGGTATATTGCAAATAAAATTAAGATGAGATCATAATTATGATATTCATATTGTATTTACGTATTATCCCTATGTTGTTCCTAGTCAAAATTCTATTAAGACTGGACATTAATTAGATATGAATTCATTAATTAAGAATTAAAGATGAAGTAAAGGAGTTTAATTTATTTAGTAGTAAATATAATTTATGGTTATAATTTATATATATAGCCAACACATATAGGAACCTAATAGATCACACACAAAGAACAAGTTGAATGGAGAAGAAAGTGTTTTAATCAAATTGTACTTGATTGTAAAGTTTGAGAAACTTTATGAGATATTTATTAGGATCAATATGAGATATATATCTTCTTTAGGCTCAACTGAAATTTAATTATAATTAATTGCAATTTTAATCAAATTTTAATTGAAATTAGAATTTTATTTTAATTTAATTACTAACAGGTATAAAACTTATCATAAATAGGCTTAGACTTCAAGGGAGCTAACACTTCTTACCTAACCCTCTCTATAATAGTTGTAGAGTTCACTTAACACGTCTTAGATATCATTAGATGTTGAACACATAAGCAGTTACGGAAGATGAGATGAGTCAATTTCATAAATGATTCAAGGAAAACGACAAAAAAAGAATCAAACTTGACAATAAGTTAAGAATTATGATTCATGCTTTATTATGTTTTATATGTTAATCATGTTATAGAATTTAAGTTATATTATTTTTTAGGAAATCATAAAAAATTTCATTATTCAACTGTGCGTAAGATTCGATCTCACCTTGATTCTCCAACACTATGATATGCTTACAATTCCAATTATGTAACCTAACTTTAAGTTTTTAGTGGTGAATGATTTCTATGATGACTTTGCTTTATGTCCATTAGTTATAAATCTATAACTTCATTTCTATGCATAATAAAAGGGTGTTGAATTAATAAACTATATGATGGATTAACTTTGTGATGTGAGTGTGACTAGTCAAGTTTCAAGGATCCATTGCTTATGCCTAGTGGACCCGTTATAATGGTAGGAGTAAAAGAGGCTTTGAATGAGCTAATACAAGATATGCAAGTCGATCAAGCTTTAAATGGAACTTTTGAGACTATTTTGGGAGACTTATTGGATCTATAGGAAGAGCAACCATTGGTTAACTTGATTCTAGCTAAGTTTGGAGAAAACTTAGATATAAACATAATCTTAGAAACAAACGTATTAAGACTTGTGAAAATCTTAAGAATCAAACAAAACATGAAGCATGATTGTGTACCCAAGCAATGTCCACATGCATATGTAAAAGAGAAGTTATAATGAGTTACATAAGTATTTATTGACTCATGCAACTTCATGAAAAAATAAGTTATGAAAACATGACCTTTAATACAGTCATGTTCCATATTGTATCCACTAGCACTAAAATTTTGGGACAAACACGATGTAGAACATAGTTGTGTCCTAAGTTGTCAAAGAATTCTTTCTTTGTATTCTATTATTTAATGAATTTGGTTCTTGAATCTTTATAATCCATGGGTCAGTTCTTTTTATATATTTGATTTAACTTTCTTGGTGTGATAGAAAAATTGTTCATGGTTTCTCTATGGTTTATTCAACCTTCACTGAACCCCTTTCTCGGAGTCACAGAGACAACAAAACATAAATACACAATTTTTTGCAACCTTCATTGAATCCCTGAACTGCTACAGGTCGAATTAGCGTGTCTACATGTGGACTATGATCTATACGGGTCAGTAGGTGTGGGTGTGGCTGAGCTTGGGCGCAGGGGTGGTCTGTGGCTAACTACCTGACTGGGGTCACGGTGCAGGACTGTGGGTGCTGTTAGACCCTTGAACTTCGGAGCACTTCTCAGCGACCTTTACGGTGGGCCTTAGGAAGAAGGTTTGTTGGATTCACACAAGAGGGAGGCATGTGAAAACACTAAAGTAAACATGGGCGAGTGGGATCAAACTTAGTGCAAATTTTGGCAGAGTCTCGGACCTTGTGGAGATTGACTCGACCCAGGCTAAGGACTTGGCTCGTGCTCGGATGAATGGACCACAACTAGTGGACTTGTTGTGGGAAGCATTGGATCAGGCTAGTGTGCTAAGATCAAGTCACCAACCTTTATATTACTTTCCCTCAAAAGAACATAATGAATGCTCTCTCTGATTCAATGAGAAGAGCAAAGCTCGAATGAGCTGTGTATAGGCTTTTTAACTTGGAAGCTAAGTTATATTCAGAATCCTACTAAAACTAAACTGTCTAAGATAGTGCTAAGATCACGTCTATCCTTATCAGATTACATTACGTGGACCAATTAGATGATATCCTCATCTAAATAGGACTCTAACTGATAAGATAAGATAACTGAAAGATAGAGTTTACAGTCGACTAGGAAACTAGCATCCTTATTCTCGAAGATCTCTACTATCTTCAAATGTTGAGTTCAACTGCAACTCTAACTCTCAGTTGTCGCCATATCATCCAAGATCTCCCCACGATCTCTATCTATTGATGATGTAGTGTGATCTCGCCGAAGCCCACATAGCATACTAGCATGATCCAACGCTTCCCACTACAAATCTGCTAGTAGTGGTCCATTCATCCGAGCATGAGCCAAGTCGTTAGCCTAGATCGAGTCAATCTCTATAAAGTCTGAGACTCTACCAAAATTCGCACCAAGTCTGATCTCACTCGCCCATATTCACCTTAGTGCTTACGTATGACTCCCTTAAGCGTAAATCTAGCTAACCTTCCTCCTAAGGCCCACCGTAAAGGTCACTGAGAAGTGCTTCAAAGTTTAAGGGTCTAATAGGTGCAATGGTTGTAGATGTGATGGTGCGAGTGTGGGTGCGATGGTGCTGGTGAACGTGCCATAGTGTGGGGGCAATGGCAAGTAACGGGCTTGATTGGTGCAACGGTTAAGACGATGAGCTAAGAGTGAGACTGAGAGTGCAACGACAGATGGGATGGGGAATTGAAAGGGGGATCGAGTAGGTTACTTTAGTTAGGGTTAACAAATTTTAAAATTTTAATTTAATCCTTAAGTTATTAAAATTTGCAGCTTGGTCAGATAACTAGCTAATATTTTAGTATCATACGGTATTGAGTGGTACTAAATCCCAGTATGAGACTATACTGTACTGTATTATTTTTTGACCGGCACGATATAGTACGTATACCTTTGAAATAAGTGTGTAATAGATACATTATATTCTAGACTATAAATCTTCTAGGGCAATTCTTAATAAAAAAATGTCATTCCCCTCTTTCATCTTGTAAATAATGATGAGGTTTCGTTGTTATTAAAGCTTTTTTAAGCAATTGTAAATAATAATTTAAATTCATGAATTAAATTTAGACAAAATTTTTAAAAAAGAAAAGGAAGAGATTCTTAGAATTTTAAATCATGATTAGTCCAAATTATTATTTATAGAAATTAAAATTTACATGAAATAAGAAAGTATGTCTATGTATCTGAGTCCGGAGGTCATGGATGGACGAATAGAAAGAACGTTTCGAAGTATTTAAATTAAATCCTAACATTTAAAAATATTCAAAACAGGCCTTAAATGGATAAAAATTTTAATGGGTTAATTTGTCATCAATTAAATGTCAAGTCAATATTATTTTTTTATTTTTGAAATAAAAAAAGCCCTACTGTCACATAACAAGTAGGACTTATTGTCTAAAATGTATAATAGCATATCTAGCTGCCACATGGCGAGTGCTACTCATTGCTTGAAATGTATAATAGTAAACTCTCTTACTAATAGTGAGACCTACTTTCTAATTAGTTTTAAAAAATTAATTATTTGATAGTAAAACTTATTTTCAATTTGAAAATATAAAAATAATATCGTGATAGTATTAACATAATATTTAACTAATAGAGAATTAATTCAATCAAATTTTTTATTATTTACGTTTTCAAAACATCATACTTCAATTTAAACACTTCGAAATGAAACGATATGTTCATAATTGTATTATATTGTAAACGTCAAGTATAAAATTAACTTTTGATTAAAAAAAGAGTGAGCAAAAAAGTTTTTTTTTTTTTGCAAACTATCAACACTCGCGACTAACCTTAACTAGCTCAACTGACTCAAGCTAAGACTTTTACGAGTGCAATTGTGATTATCAATATCAATTTATATAAGAAAAATAAACATTGATTTGAAAAATGATTATCTTATGAATGTATGTTAGTTTAACAACACATGACAACTTAATTTTTCTTAGGTGATAAATGAAAGAGTTACCTTTGACAAAAGTTTTTATGATGATATTTTGCATAAATTTACCTTTTTAACTATATATGGGACCTTTTATATTTATTCTCTATATTTTTATAGTGCAGAAAACGAAAAAATATATATAAAAAATATATAATTTAATTATTTTAATAAAAATATACCAACTTTTTAAATATATTTTGAATAAAATAACTGTTATTAAACCCTAATTGAGGATTAAAATCCCATAGATATAATTCAACATTACGAATATTGTATCATATTGACTAAAAACTTATATAAAATTATTTTATATTTCACTAAGTTATATTGATCATACCAATAAAAATAAGGTATAAAATGATCTTATATCGTGGGAAATTATATGGATACAAGTCGACAATACCAAAATACCAAAAGATATTGAGTTTAATAAAAGTTAAATTTAAAAATATATTTATATTTAAAAAATAACCATATTTTAAAAATACCTATCATGTTTAAAAATAAAATATTTTTTATTAATTTTAATAAATTTGTAACAGTTTCTAAATTTTAATCACAATAAAGAAACCAACCCTTATAACAACACCATATCTAAAAGATTCAATATTATGCAACTTTACTCGTAATTTTAATTATATAAAAACTAAAAATTATCTTATATTAAAAAAAAAGTACAACCCCCCGTCACTTAGCAGTCTCATCCCTGTGTACGTACCTGCCCTACAATATCTTTCAGGCTTACTCGAAACACCTCTTGTGCCTCCATAAAGGGTTGCATCTAACAAGTTAAAAGACAATCTTAGTTCTAAAAAAGTTATCGCTTGTTCCTAATTAATTCCTGGTCAAGATATTATCAAACAGATTCCTCCGATTTTCGCGGTAGGATTTAATTTAAAATTTTAATCTTTTACTATTCCGCAGAAACAAGGTCTAGTGGCCATTCGTGTGCCTGGGAGTAGTGCAATGACCTCGTTTATGTAGAATGAAACCGATTCAAAGTCGCAATAATTCTTCCCCACAAAGGAAACCAACCATAGAACATGACAAGCCAATAACCATTGGCCAGTAAATTCCAACCGTTGATTGATATTTATCCAGGGTCCAAATGTATGCGCACCCATCAGCAAAAGCCTATTCCAACAGCAAATAATTAAGGGAATGTTCCACAAAACCAGGCTCTAGGGTGCATTATATCGTGAAAGAGGCCATATACAGTTCCAAGTTTGTTGTAAATCGGCATTACTAGCACGCATAAATCTTAGTATGAAAGAAACAATCCAAAATATCTTTGCCACAATGGCACCTACTAAACAATAATAGCTTCCTTGTGGTTAGGACACAATAAATGAGCAATCAAGTCACATATTTTCTCAAGATTATAGAGCAGCTCCAAAGGCAAAAAGAGGAATCGGTGCCGTAAATAAACATAAACCAAACATAACCATGTTCAAATGCTAGAACAAACAAAACTAATAAACTAGTGGACTGTGATGAAAAAACTTTTCTTTTGCAGCCATCCTTATGCATTTCTTAACGGTTTGCCTTGGCAACTCTTTCAATCTCATCCTTTTTCTTAATGGCATAACTGAAAATTATTTATAAAAAAATCCAATTTAGTAAGCGCACTGGACAGCCAATATAACGACTAGAAATGGATTATAACATCTTAAAAGACGAACCTGTTAGATGAGCCCTTGGCTGCATTAATAAGTTCATCAGCCAAACATTCTGCAATGGTCTTGATGTTCCTGAAGGCAGACTCACGAGCACCAGTTGTCAGGAGATAGATGGCCTGATTAACTCGTCTCAGTGGAGAAATATCCACAGCCTGACGCCTGACAACACCAGCGGAACCAATACGGGTGGCATCTTCACGAGGCCCACTACAAACAATGAGTAAAAATCTGAGCAGTCATACACTATGTCTGCACGGATGTGAATTTGTACAATCCTTTCACCATTAAAATCAATATTTGTTCATACACAACTAACCCATGATTTAGCACATTCAGTTCCATATAGAGCAGATAAAATTACACACCTGTTGATCACAGCATCCACAATCACTTGGATTGGATTCAGATCTGTTAGGAGATGAATGATCTCCATAGCATGCTTTACAATCCTGACTGCCATCAGTTTTTTTCCATTGTTTCTGCCGTGCATCATGAGAGAGTTTGTAAGTCTCTCCACAATTGGGCATTGGGCCTTCCTGAAACGCTTGACAGAGTACCTTCCAGCTGTATGTGGCACATAGGTTGCATGCTTGGAAGGTTGGACACCAATGTAGTCAGACAAGGAAATGTCATTGACCTGTTACACAATACACTATCAATAAACCATCATACAATCTCCAGCAATGATGCCATTTTGGAAGATATGCAATCAATTGTGCATAAAAATAAATGAATAAGATCAATAGTTTCCCACAGGATAAAACTAATACACCTCCAAAGACCTAAAACTATAATCCTCATATAAACTCGAATGCACTAAGAATTAACAAAGTAACTTTTATAAGCAAAGCATGGACTAACTAGTCCAAATAGTCAAGCTCTTTAAGAAATGGTAAAAAAATATAGTTTCACAATTAAAAAGGAACAACTCATGAGCCTAAAGCAACTATAGTTACAAGTTGACATGGCCATTCCGTCTGCACCCAAACATAAATCAAAGTGAACATTCCTCCGTAAGCATTACCGGCCGAGTAGACAGTTTAACCTGATGAATCATGCTAATCCTCACAATTCAATTTGTTTAACTTCAGAGAATTAAAAGAAAAATCATGCCTTGATACCAGAAAAGAAAAAGTAAACACAATGTACAGTAAGCTTAAAATTTATAAAGTCAAATCGAGGTAAAAAAAACCAAAAACCAAAAACAAACGACACAAGGTAACAAAAAAGAACAGAGCATTAACAACACGAATAATAACCTTGAATTCATAAATCATAGAAATAATAAGCTAAAAGGGAACTTAAAAGGATTTAAGAGGTAGAATACTTGAACATCTTCAAAGGACCAGCGATTGAAGAGCTTCACATCATAAGCAGGTTGAGTAGGATCTGAAGGAGCCACAACTGCTGCCATTGTTTCACCTAAAACACAATTTAAAGAGAAAACAACACACACAACGTAAGCAAACGATGAAGAAATAACCATATACGATGAAAAATATAAGAAGAGAAATAGACGGACAGAAGACCTTAGGGTATGTGCACGAAGAACGGAAGCGGCTAGGCAGGGGGTTAAAAGATGAACCCTAGACCTCCAGTTTATATAAAAGTATCGACCATCTATGGAGTCGGGGTTTGAAAGACGAATAGAATGGGCTTCGCCTTTCTTTATAAATAAAAATTATTAAATTGTTTATTTAATAAAATATTTAATTTTTACTGATAAAAATAATTTATTTTTAAATTTTATCTAATTAACAATCAAACATTTTTATTTTAAAACAAAAAACAAAAAAATAAAACTAAAACTAAAACTAAAACATAAAATAGAAAAACATAAGTAAAATCAAATGACCTTTAAATTTAGAGGTGACTTAGTTTTATAGCTAGATTTTTAATATCCTGAATGATTAGAATTTATAATATTCCAGAATAAATGGGCAATAGTTAGGAGAGGTGCGCTAGGGACAAGTAGAAGCAAGGTTATTAGATACCTCAGGAAATCACGACCAGAACCACACGTGCAAGTTTCCCCACATGTGGCTTGTCCGTGATAACTGACTCGGATTTGCGTAAGCTAGTGGACCGATCACTAAGTGGGGATGCTACCTCCAGCATGAGTGAACCCTTTTGGGACTGGTTAAGAATGGGCGCTGCTATCCCAGCCCGGATCCAACCAGGTGATATTGACTTAGTTTTATAGCTAGAATTTTAATTTCTTAATTGATTAAATTCTATAATCAAGAACTAAAATATAAGATTTGTTTAGTTTCATTTTTCTATTTTATTTTATTTTTATTATAAAAGTTAGTTGTTAACATTATATAAAAAATATATATTGTATAAATTAATTGAATTTTGTATTTAAATAATCATTCTATATTTATTTAACAATTCTATTTTTTTCATAAAGACATCAAATTAACTTAATTTTCTGTTAGCATAATCATTCTATATTTATTTAACAATTTTATATTGTCTTAGAGACATTGAAAACAACACCTTTACTAGGTAGAGGTAAGACTATATACTACTGAACCTTTCTAGACCCTGCGTTGCAATATTACTTTCACTAGTGTTGGTGTTATTATTGTATCTTGTCTTAGAGACATATTATATGACTGATATTGTATTCCATTTGAAATTTCATGTTTTCATAATAAGCTCTTTAATTTTTGCATAGTTTTGAAGTAACTCATTCATTTGTTCATGCATCTTATAAAATTATATATCATATAAGTAACGAAAAAAAATAGTTTACTTCTTTATACCATATCTGAACATATTAAAACTATAGGAAATATGGTTTTTAAAATACGAAAACATCTTTTAGAACATTTGTTGCATAGAGAATGTTTGTAATAAAACACTTTTATAGACTTCCAAATCTCCTCCTTTTTTTTATAATTTTGCAAATGATATCTATCACTTTGATATAGTGAAAGAAATTTAGGCATATTACAATATACAAACATTAAACCAATCTTATGAATACCGTTCCGTTCCGGGTGATTCCGGCCGGTACAGGCCACCTTGGTACCGGCCTTAAATACCGGCCGATACCGGTGGTTTTCGGTTGGTACCGGAAGATTCCGGCCGGTACCGTGAACTTGTGAAAATGCAGGGACTAATCTGCAAATTTAAAAAAAAAACCTAAACCCCCCCTTAACGGCGACCGAGAGCTTCTACCTTCTGGACTTTTCTTCAGCCTCTTCTTCTTCTTCTCACCGTCATGCCACCTCTCTCCTCTTCTCACCGTCCCGTCGCCTGGTCTCCTCTGGCGCTCATCCTCTTTCGCTCATCGCCTCATCCTCCCTTGGCATCGAAGACATTGAAGACGCCTCCTCCTCCACGGGGACCTGAAGACGCCACTGACCACCACCTTCTCCACGTGAAGCCACCACACCGCAGCACCGGAGACTCGTCTGAAGCCACCGGAGACGCATCTGAAGCCACCGGAGACATCTCGAAGCTCAACAACAGAAACAAACAGCAAAAGAGAAAACGAAGATGATGGATTATCTCTCCTCCTTAGAGAGTAAAATGGAAACAGAGAAATGGCACAAAAGAAACATTACTGTATGTTTGATAATTCAGAGATTAACTACAAGAAGTTGATAGAGAGAAATTACTAAGTAATTAATTAAAGAAAAGTTAATGAAGTGATACGGAGACCGTGGGCAATCTTATCCTCATCCACTAGATATACTTAATTAATCATTAATTAAATTTAATTGCATAAAGTGGATAAAGATAAAGTTTGAGCTGTAATGCCCAATTAAAAAAGTGTGGTGCAGCTAAGGTGAGATCCCACACAAGAGACAAGACACAATAGAGAGGAAATGAAAGTCTTTATATGATTATAAAAAAGACAACTAATTAATTTTCTAATTAATATTTTAGATATGTAAAATTTTTAATTTTGAATTAAAATTAAAATAAGACAACCATGAATGATGAACCAACCAAATTCACCCATTTTGAATTTTTGATGCTTTTAAAGTTGTTTTTTAAATCATAAACATTGAGTCAAATTTGTTAAAATATAATAAAGATATATATATAATAAAATGAATAATTGTCATTATTATTTATAATTATGATTTTTAAAAACATGGTTGATGTAAACAGTAAACTAGTAAAGTATACAGTTCAACTGTATAATATACCAATATGGACTATTTTGCAATTTTTAAAAATTTCAGGGACTACTTTATAATTTTAAAAAATTTTCCGAAACGGTACCCGGTACCGACTGGTACCGGTACAGTTCCGTTCTAGCGTCCAATCCGGTACCGAGCCTGGTACTATTTTCATAATATTGGTTCCAACGGAAATCGGAAATCTTTCGAAGACTACATTTAAGCTTTGATTGGTAGGACGATCAGAATGTAATATTGTTCTAGAATGGTGGATTTATACTGGACTAAAATAATATACGATAAAAGGAAAAAGTTTTATATTACATTTTATTTCGTTCTAAATAATAAAAATAAATTATCTCTAATTTAAAAATTTAGGATGAAATTTAAAATGATAAATATATACCTAATACACCCTCAATAATTTTTATAATACCAATTATATCCTCAATCTTAATAATAAGCAACAAGATAATATGTTTTGCCCTATCAATGATAGAATAGTCATTCATTATTATTATACATACATTACATTCCATTTTATTCAGCTTCTAAACAATATTTCACTATATTATATTATGAATTATTTGATCCCTTCCAAACAACATTTTTCTAATATTACTTTCATTTATATTCCATTTCATTCCATTATAAACCATCACATTCTATTAACAACCTTACGTCCAACTTATCATCGCTTTTTAAAAGGCAAGGTTATAAAATGAAAGACTGCATTATCATTCCTTCAACGTCAAGCTTGAGAGGAGAGTTATTATTTAGTAAAGTAGAGCTCTGTCTTCAGCAACGCACTAATGACGTTTCTTTAAACTTGTTAAGATGTAGGTGATTATATCTTACTATTTAATTTTTGACATTATTTGATAATTAGACCCAGTTGTGTTAATGTGGGGCTCTTCCAAAACAAATTTTGTTAAGGTTTAAAATCCTAATTAAGATGATAGTATACTTTTGGATAATAGCTATCTTAGGAGGCAAAAATTCTGGAATTTGAATTGATTATGGCAGTTGGAATATGGATAGGATTCATGTATGTAGTGGTTGAATGTTGTCATTTTTGGAGAGTAAAATCGACATATGTTGGATGACTTGGCAGCTAGATATTAGGGATATTGTCGATAATGTTTATGAGCTGATTGCATTGAGATAGAAGTCTATTTGTTGTAAACTTCTTTGTTGTATCACATTACCTTGGCTGAAGGGTTTCGTACTGTGTTTTCTTTGATTTTTTTGTCAATGATTGGATGGCCTTGCGGCTAAGATTTGTCGCTTGATTTATGCGTGACTTGGGTGGACCATCGGTTTTGTCTGTGTGAGTGATTATTGCTGCTGCTGCATTTGTGTGTAGGTCTTGCGTGACTTTAGTGAGTAGAATAATCGTTGATGGCCTGCATTCGTTCTAGTTGTTGACCAAAAATTGAGGAAAATTCAAGCAACTAGTTTTCTTGAAATGAGTCTGTGTTTTTTAAGGTTGAATTATTGGAGTTGTAGTTTTAGGTGTATCACGTAATCTAAGGCTAAATCGTTTGTGCTGCATTTTTCTATGGTTGTGTTGTCATTAATTGTGGGTGTGCAACAACAATGATTCTTGTTTATCTCTGGACGTTTGCATGTTTTTGGCTAGGTGATTTGTGAGGTTTTGCAGCTAGATATTCATCTATTATTCAACGATAATTGAAATGGAAGTGATGTCCGAAAATTTCAACAGTTGAATACGACAGTAATCTTGGTGAACAACTTTCCAATTTGTGATTTAAGGAGCTAAATTAATTAGGGAAGTTGTGTTTCTTTTCTCAAGTGTATTCTTTTATGTTCGTTATTATTTTTATCACTTGAGTTGTCTGCTTATTATCTTTTTCGTTAAAAGTTGTTCAGAAAATTATTTATTAAGATTAAAACAAGTTGGTCGTGTTATTGAGTGTGATTTACTTTCACGGGTAGTGAGGACGAGGGATAGTGTCAAGGGTTTTATGAGTCTGCTCTGTAATTCCTTGATTAAAACTATTGTTGTATCACAGGTGAAAGTAATTAAGCTGGGTGAGGGCCTCGCAGACGTAGGTAAGTTATGCTAAACTATGTTAACAAATTTCGGTGTTAATTTACATTTGTGCATTTAAATTTTTTGGTTTTTGATTGTGCTACAAACGACTGCGGTTAAATTAGAGAGTTTGCGAAACTAAATACATCCTTCGGATTTCAATTGGTATCAGAGCGGGTCACTGAGTCAGAACTTAGTACTTCAAGTTGCTGTAAACGATCTAGAAGGGGGGGTTGAATAGATCTTTGTAATTTTTCAAATAATTCTACAATAAAATCAGAAGTCAATTCACACAAAACCAATTTAACTAAAATCAAATGCAGAGAGTAGGGAAGAAGATCAAACACTGTTTTTATAGAGGTTCGGTGCTAAGACCTACGTCCTCTACCTAAGCTCCCAC
>JANZLH020380896.1:0-12650 GCA_026770325.2 Erythroxylum fimbriatum
AAGCTAACTTATAGGCTAAAGGCCCGATCTTCTCAATGATCTTGTAGGGGCCTATATATCTCGGACTAAGCTTGCCCTTCTTACCAAATCTCAAGACTCCTTTCCATGGAGAAGCTCTAAGAAACACCTTGTCTATAACTTCAAATTCCATCTCCTTTCTATGTGCATCTGCATAACTCTTCATTCTGTCTTGAGCTGCTTTAATTCTTTGCTTCACCAATTTAATCTTATCCACTATGACTTGCACCAACTTAGGCCCTACAAGTTTCCTTTCGCCTTCCTCATCCCAACAAATAGGAGTTTTGTACCTCCTACTATATAAAGCTTCATAAGGAGCCATCTGAATTCCTAAGTGATAGGAATTATTATAAGCAAACTCGATTAAAGGCAAATGATCATCCCATGAACCTTTGAAGTCCATAACACAAGCTCTTAACATTGCCTCCAATGTCCGTATTGTCCTTTCTGATTGACCATTAGCTTGTGGATGAAAAGTTGTACTAAAGTGCAACTTAGTTCCTAAAGCCCCGTGTAAGCTTTCCCAAAACCTGGAGGTGAACCTCGAATCTCTATCAGAAACAATAGAACTCGGAATCCCATATAGTCTAATTATTTCATCCACATATTTCTTGGCCAAAAAATTCAAAGAATCTGTCTGCTTAATTGGCAAGAAATGTGCTGACTTGGTTAACCTATCCGCAATCACCCATATTGCATCGTGTTTCCTATTAGTTCTTGGCAATCCCATCAAGAAATCCATCATAAGCTTTTCCCACTTCCATTCCGGAATATACAAAGGCTTAAGCTTGCCTGAAGGTGCCTGGTGCTTAGCCTTGACTTGTTGACACACTAAGCATCTACTAACATACTCTGTAATATCCTTCTTCATTCCTTTATACCAAAAGTGCTCTTTTAAATGTCTATACATTCTCGTACTCCCCGGGTGCATTGCATAAGGAGCATTATGTTCCTCATCAAAGATTTCATCTTTCAACTCTACTATGTCTGGGACACACAATCTGCTACCTACCACCATCAGTCCATCCTCTCTTATCTCTATTTCTTAAGGTTTACCCTTTTTAATCTCACTCTCTGAGTCTGCTCAAATGCTCATCCTGTTCCTGCATTTCCTTAATCTTCTCATGTAACACTGGCCTTACCCTAAATTTAGCCAATATACACTTAGATTCAGCTTGCGTTAATGTCACCTAAAGTTTGGATAATTCCTTCAACAAAGGAACATATACTGTTTTCACCTGTGCCATAGCCGATTTTCTACTCAGTGCATCCGCTACTACAATAACTTTCCCTAGGTGGTAATCTATCATCAAATCATAATCTTTCAGTAGTTCCAACCATCTTTTCTGTCTCAAATTCAACTCTTTCTGGCTCATCAAATACTTAAGACTTTTGTGATCTGTAAACACTCTGGTAGTGACTCCATACAAGTAGTGTCTCCATATTTTCAATGCAAAGATTATAGTAGCTAACTCCAAATCATGCGTAAGATAATTCATCTCATAAGGCCTTAATTGCCTAGAAGCATAAGCAATCACCTTATCTTCTTGCATCAATACACAACCCAATCCCTTCCTTGAGGCATCACTATAGACTACATATCCGTCACTACCCGAAGGCAAACTCAAAATCGATGCACTCGTCAATCGATACTTAAGCTCCTCAAAGCTTTCTGACATTCATTTGTCCACACAAACTTCTGGTTCTTCCTGGTCAATTTGGTAAGTGGAGCTGCTATTATAGAAAAGCCTTCCACGAACCTCCGGTAATATCCAGCTAAACCTAAGAAACTCTTCACTTCTGCTATATTCTTAGGTGCTTCCCATTTTACAACTGCTTCTATCTTCCTTGGTTTTACATGTACCCTGTGTTCTGAAATCATATGCCCCAGAAACATTACTTCCCTTAGCCAGAATTCGCATTTGTCGAATTTGGCATACAACTCGTTTTTTCTCAAAGTCTCCAAGGTAATCCTCAAATGTTCCTCATGCTCCTTGTCACGCTCAGAATAAACCAATATATCATCAATGAAGACAATGATAAATCGGTCCAAGAAAGGCTTAAAGACTCTATTCATCAAGTCCATAAAGGCAGCAGGGGCATTCGTCAATCCGAAAGGCATAACTAAAAACTCAAAATGCCCATAGCGTATTCTCAAAGCAGTCTTTGGCACATCAGACTCCTTTATCCTCAACTGGTGGTAACCTGATCTCAAGTCTATCTTGGAGAAGACTTTTGCCTCTTGCAATTGATCAAACAAATCATATATGCGTGAAAGCAAATATCTATTCTTGACAGTGATATGGTTAAGCTTCCTATAATCCACACACATCCTCAATGATCCATCTTTCTTCTTCACAAAAGGACCGGAGCTCCCCAACGTGAAGAGCTCGGCCTTATGTACCCTTTCTCCAATAGCTCCTCCAATTTCTCCTTAAGCTCCTTCAATTCCGCCGGAGCCATTCGGTAAGGCGGAATTGATATCGGTGTAGTACCTGAAAGAAGCTCAATAGGAAACTCAATTTCTCTAGGTGATGGTAGTCCTGGTAATTCCTTGGGAAAGACATCCGGGAACTCCATGACTACAAGAATATCTTCTAGCTTCCCCCTATCTGCCTTTGTGTCTACCACATAGACCAAAAATGCCTCACATCCTTTCTTTATCATCTTTTCTACTATCAGAGCTGAAACAATTCTAGGCGGGCTTACTTTTCTGTCCCCCATAAACACCACTCTTCTGTCGTTGTCCAATTCGAACTCTACTGTCTTCTGTTTACAATCCAGATGGGCATTGTACTTCTCTAACGTGTCTATACCCAAAATTACATCTAAGCCTCCCATTTTCAATGGCATTAAGTCCACCACCAAGAGTTCCCCATCAATACATATCTCACACTCTTTATACACTTGACTAATAACAATATATTGGCTGATTGGAGTACTAACCAGTAACGGAATATCCAATAGGCTCAGATTTCTACCCCAAACAATTCTACTTGATGACACAAACGAATGGGTAGAACCCAGATCAATCAAAACAACAATATCAGCATCAAATAATTTAACTGTACCAGTCACAACTTTCGGAGCGGTTTCTGCATCTTCCCGTGTCATTGCAAACATCCTAGCTGGTGCTTGCCCCCTTGGTCTTCCTTGAGGGTTCACCCTCTTAGTTGCGTCAGAACTGCCTGCTTTTGTTGCCATCTTGTGTCCCACAACTTCAGATCTCTTGGAAACTTGTATCTGACTTCTCTCCTATTTTGCATACTGAGGACATTATCCATGTGCCCCTTCTCTCCACATTTGAAATAAGCTCCGGTCAATCTATAACACTCTCCTCCATGGAACTTGCCACAATGATTACACTTAGGGACGGATGACTTGTCCCCTTCTCCCCTTCTGTTGCCTCCTACCATAGAGGCTTGGTGAGAATAAGTAGGATTCCTCATCTGTCTGGACTTACTTGCACCACTGCTCCTCTCCTCAGACTGCATAGGGAAGCTCCTGGTGCTTCTCTCTAACATAGGAGTACTAGTACTACCTCCCCGCTTGGACGGCTCTTACCCCTTTCTCTTTTTTTTTCACAGCACTCTTTATATTCTCTATGTTTTCAACCCTCAGTGCCACTTCAACCAGCTGTTGAAAATCACAAAAGTTTTGTACCACTACTTTCTCTCTGATAGTTAGATGCAAACCCAATTCAAACCTACGACACTTAGCCACCTCACTCATCATCATCTTAGCTGCATACCGGGATAGCCGTGTAAACTGGAGCTCATACTCGCTCACTGTCATCTCCCTCTGGGTGAGACTCATAAACTCCCTCTGCTTCTACTGAATATACACCTCAGACAGGTACTTCTTCTTATATACTGCTAAGAAGTCCTTCCATGCCAACACTAGCGGTCTTATCTGGCTCTCTGGCGCACTCTCCCACTAATGTAGAGCATCTCCCTGAAGCAAACTAGTAGCATATACCACCATCACCCTCACACTCCATCTGATCCAGTATCCTCTCGATCTTTCTCAACCAATTCTTGGCTTCTTCTGGATCCGTTGTCTCATAGAAGTCCACTGCCCCTTACTTCCTCAACTTATCAATTTGTTTCCTCTTCTTAGCTGGGGCCGGAGCAGAAGTCTATGGCATCTGACTCATGGCTTGGACAAATGCCTGAGTAAAGGCTTGAAAAATCCTTGGATCTAATGGAAGCGCTTGCTCCTGCAAAACAGGCGACTCCTGGGTTAAGGACTGAGAGGGCTCACTACCATGCCCTACAAAAGCCTCAGCATTTCTTGGGGCTATAGACTTATCAGTTCTCTTCTCTCTGGTCAGAGAGTCAGGTGCGACTGATCCTTGCAGAACTCCTCGTGTCCTTCTACGAGGTGGCATATTACTCCTTCAAATATAAACACTAGGGATTAGCTACATTTCAATCTTATTTGCTACATGTATGCATGATATGCATGTCACTTAATGCAGTCGATCACTTCGCGATGCAACAAATACTCATATAACATACAATTTATCCTACGATGCATTCTATGCCTAGGAAAAAGCCTAAGCTCCGATACCACAAGATGTTGGGCCCCGTTCCCGAAGCTCAAGATGTTGGACCTCGTTCCTTGAGCCTAACTATCCGGAGTCAAAAAGCGTAAGCGGGTCTCCTTGTAGGGTTATTCTTATGAACCCTCACTTCCTTTTATCAATCCTTGAAAATACCAAAGGATAACACTTGTTGTGTAAGGGTAGAAAAAGTGTTAGGAATCCAATGCGTCAAGAATCGCCTCAAACGGAGGTTGAACGAAAAAGTTATGATCAAATGAATCCAACATGTTCATGTCTTGACTCATATTGTACCAGTCTTGGCGCAAATGCCATAACTTTTGCTACAGAGGTCAGATTGATTTCATGTTTAGACGGTTTGAAAGAGTGCATCGAGATCTACAACTTTTATGAAGAACTTGAAGAGAGTTTCGGCCTCTAAAAGGATCAAAAATGGAATAGAAAATATTAAGACGATATAGACGATCAAACTATGACGATCTGCACATTCATCAAACTCAACCTCAAAAACAACATAATCATACATAAACAAACTTCTCAAGTTCTCATTCTCATTTTTACTTACATGTCAACGTACACATCAAACTTAATACAAAATACAAAAGATGCTCGTGTTTGATATGCCTAAAAATCTAGCAAAAAGGGATTAAACTAACTTAATTACAAATGTTCTAATATCTTGAAGTTTTTGAAGCCTTGCAAGGATCACTGATCTTCTCGATTTGCACTTAAGGAAGGAAGAAATGGGGTGAGCTACACAGCTCAGTGACTAACATATTGATAGTCATTTATAATTGACCACAAATTCATTCATATGCATGTATATATAGGTATATATATATATATATATACATATATACATACATATATATATATGTATGTATATATATATATTCATATATTTTCTAATTCAAGCATTTTTTAGTTTGGTTTTACACTCATAGCACATAACACTCAAATGCACCGTCCATGACAAGTTTAAAAATGCAATGCACAGAAATTGGCTCGAGGATCTCATGGAGACAAAATAGAGAAACCAAAGTTTACCCCATGAACAGAATGAGTCCGAAATTGGAGCTCATATGCCACAAGCGGGCAGCCGGTAGAAGGCTCTTGTCAACGTGCACGTGACGGACATAATGGTTCCACTCTCGCCCAACCAAAAAGGCACATAATCTTTTTCCCATATGCTTATCCTTTTATGCTTTGTCTTCATTTTCATTTAATGCAAAAGTCATGACCTCTTTTTAGGTAAAACATAGCCATGCATTTTTCAACATTTACAAACAAGTCAATCTCAACAAATCAATTTCAGTATACACACATAAGCAAGAATTTGCCCAATTATACTATAACCCTAAATATGTTACCCATCTAGTTAGCTTGTGAAAACCAAGTCAAGCTTGCCTTTCCCTTTGTTCTTGGGTAGGATTCCCTTGGTCCCCTGCAATAACCAAGGTTCCAATCAAAACATCATTCCAATCAAATTCAAAAGTTAAAAGAAAATCATAAAATTTCAACAAATACAAATTGAACACAAATCTAACCTAACTATAACCCATCTAGGTTAGAAAATCTAAGACCTAGCGTAGAAACCCTAAAATCCATTGGGTTCTCCTAATCCATCTTCTTCCAACACAAACCCTTTTTTCCTTTCTAACTCCTTCTTCACAACACCACCCATTCCTTTAATAGAGCAAAAAGAAAAGATGGTTAACCTACCTTAACAAGTTGATTTCTCTTCTTCCCTTCTTTCACCGAAACCTTTCTCTTCTCTCTCTAAATTTTTTTTCTCACTCTTCACCCTTTTGAATTCATGCTTTTCAAAATTATTTTGAAATCATGTTTACCTAAAGAAAAATTTTCCAGGGTCCAACAAAACGAGTAAGCTTCAATAACATCAAAATACATTTCTTGATCTTTGTCTTGGTATCAGAGCTAAATATGGAGGCTTCACCATATTCCCACTCTTCTTCTTCAAAGCAAACCACTTATTCAACCCAGTGCAAACCCATTGCTTCTTTTATTTCTTTCGCCCTTCCCTTTGCACAGTAAACCTTCTCTGTCAAACTAAAATCCACCAATTATATCTCTTGGAAAACACAATTCAATTCGATTCTAAAGGGCTATAGACTCACTGACCACGTTGATGGATCAATATCTGCTCCACCAAAGCAGATTCATAGTACCGAAACAAAAGAAATGGAAGAAAATCCAGCACATCTCCTTTGGGAACAAAAAGACCAACAATTTCTTAGTCGGATCTTATCTTCTTTAACTAAATAGGTTTTTCCTTACGTTGATGATGTGGAAACATCGTATGATGCTTGGCAGGCACTTAAGAAATCTTTTGGTTCTGGATCCAGCTCCAGACAGATTCAATTGCTCTTGGCATTGCAGGATCTCTCTCTTGATGGCAAATCGATGATGGAGTTTTTGAAGGAAGCTAAATAGATTCGTGATCAGCTGGCAGTTGCTGGTATGCTTTTGGGCAAAGCTGTGTTTAATGCGAATATCTTTCGCTCTCTTCCTCCTGAGTATCATTTTATTATGGCAATCCTATCCTCCGAGGGAGACCGCACCGACTTTCATGAGTTGTCTGGTCAATTAATCTCCCATGAAACTATGTTAAAGAGTTCGAAACACTACTCAGGGGCGCTTGTTAATGTTGCAAAATTTGGCAATTCGGGCTCTGAAAATTCTGGTTCCAAGCCTTTTAACAAACCTACTCAGTCTAAACCATTCTCTGGAGGACAGCAGTGGCAAAACAAGTCCAACAAGAAATATTTTAAGAACCCATGTCAGATTTGTGGTCTTAACAATCATCAAGCTAAATGGTGTCATCATCAGTTCACCAAAGAATCTGATCGTCCCACTGCCAATCTGACTACTGGTCCGATTTCTCATGCCTCATCTTCGGAGTGGCTAGCGGATTTAAGTGTTAATCAATATATCACTCCTGACCTGAGTGCTCCTCAAATTGCAGATGATTATAAAGGTATAGATACTGTCACCATTGGTAATGGTTACAGCTGCCTATTCAACATATTGGTCATCTTGCTTTGACATCTGCTGGTAAAGATTTATATTTACATAATATCCTACACGTGCCTAATGCAATTTACTCTCCATTTCTAAATTTTCCAAAGACAATCATTGTTTCTTTGAGCTTCATGAAGATCATTTCACTGTGAAGGATCGGTTAACCAGGAGGGTACTGTTGCGAGGCTTATTTGAAGATGGGTTGTACAAGTTACCTGCTTTCAAGCACGTCCTATATAGTTCCTCCCCTCAAGCTTTTATGGCATCCACGGCAACTTTGGTTGATTGGCATGCTCGTCTTGGGCATCCCTCTTATTCTTCTGTTGTTTCTCTTGTCAAGCAATTGCATTTACCTGGTTTGCCAATAAAACCACCCACTCAACAATATTCATCGTGTTGTTTAGGTAAAATGAGTCCTCTCTCTCTCTCTCTCTCTCTCTCTCTCTCTCTCTCTTGTACTGGCATAGTGACTCATGAGCCATTAGCTTTGGTTCACTCTGATGTATGGGGGCCTGCTCCTAATTTGGCATTCAATGGAGAAAAGTACTTTGTTATTTTCATTGATGATTGCACTAAATTTACATGGTTATTTCCAATTCGACAAAAAAGTGATGTTATTCATGTATTTACTGATTTTCACAAGTTGGTTAAATGTATGTTTCAAAGGCATTTAAAGGCTCTTCAATCTTATTGGGGTGGTAAGTATCGGGTTGTCACCAACTACCTCTGCCAATGTGGTATTGAGCATCATGTTGCTTGTCCCTATACCCATGAGCAGAATGTTGTTTCTGAACGCAAAATACGTCACGTGGTTGATACTGGGTTGTCGTTGTTGGCTCATTCTAGTGTTCCCTTTCGGTTTTGGTCCCATGCTTTCTTAGCGGTAGTGTATCTTATTAATCGTCTTCCAACACTGGTGCTATCCAATTTCAGTCCATTTCGGAAGTTATTTGGACATCCTCCTGATTATGGGTTTCTTCGCATTTTTGGTTACACTGTCTATCCTTTATTGCGTCCATATAATAGGAACAAGTTTAATTTCAGGACGATAGAATGCGTCTTTCTGGGCTACTCTCGCTGCCATCAAGGATATTTGTGCTTCGACCCAGACACTAATCGGGTTTATATCAGCCGGCATGTAAAGTTTGATGAAGCTCGTTTTCTCTACAAAGAGTTAGCTCATCAACAATCTTCTTCGTCTATTCTTGGTCCTGCTACTGTTGCTGGCGATTCTGCTCCTTGGTATGTGATCAGCTCTCTAATTCCTATTTCATCTCCTCAACTTTCGAGCCAGGCATCTAGTTCTGTTCCCTTGGTCGCTAATCCTTGTTTGGATTCATCCCATGGCTCATTTCACTCACCAGGCAGTCCACATGATAGGTTCAGTCCTATTCCAAGCCCATATGCCACATCTACTAACTCCGATGGTCCATTACCTACCTATGGAGACCCTTGTGTCCCGTCCACTACCACCTGTGCCTCATGCGCTACGTCTAATCCTCTTGCTGGCCCACTGCCATTGCCTGCTGGTCTGTCTGCCGCATATGAAATTAGTGCTGACCCATTGCCATTGTGTGGGGGCCACTATGCTATGGTCCTTCGTCCTCATCCTAAACAGAAAGAATTGCATCTGGTTGTGCAGACGTAGGATTGCACAAGCATGCTTGACATTTCAAAACCCTCTTACTTGTCTAAGGCGGTGAAACTTTCTGACTGGAGGGCCACCATGAACGCTGAAATCACTGCTTTAATTAAGCATGGTACTTGGGATTTAGTTCCTCGACCGCCTGCAGCTATTATTGTTAGGAATAAATGGGTATATAAGCTCAAACGTAATTCCGGTGGTTCAATTGAGCTTTGCAAGGCACGATTAGTCACTAAGGGGTATCCTCAGCAGGAAGGAGTGGACTATGCTGCCACTTTTAGTCCCTTGATCAAAGCTACAACCGTCTGTACTATGCTAGCTTTTGCTGTTTCTAATGGTTGGTGTCTCAATTAATTAGATATCTCCAATTCTTTCTTGCATGGCACCCTTGATGAGGATATCTACATGGCACAACCTCAGGGGTTTGTTGATGCTCGTTTTCCAAATTATGTGTGCAAATTGCGCAAGTCGATCTACGATCTCAAATAGACACCTTGTGCCTGGTTTTAACGCTTGAGCTCGTTTTTGGAAAGTATTGGTTTTGCAGGCTCACATACTGATTCATCCCTATTTATTTACAACCATGATCATGTTGTGTTATACTTGTTGGTCTATGTTGATGATATTGTCATCATGGGCAGTAGCACTCCACGCGTTCACGAGTATGTGGATAAAATCAAGGCTGAGTTTGAGTTACGTGATATGGGTGCTTTCGTGTACTTCTTGAGCGTTGAAGTTATTCGCAGGGGTGCTGATATTTTCTTGTCTCAAAAGATGTATTTAACTGATCTCCTTCATCGCACACATATGCACGGTGCCAAAGGCGTCAACACCCTGATGCTGTGCACATCAAAATATACACTTCAGGATGGAGATCCTTTGGATAATCCAGAGTTATACCGCACCATAGTGGGTTCTCTTCAATATGCCTGTCTCACAAGACCTAACATTGCCTTTTCTGTTAATAAGTTGTGCCAATTTATGTCTGCTCCGACGACGGTACACTGGGAGGCTTGCAAATGTTTGCTTCATTATATCAAGGCAACCACTGATCAAGGTCTTCTTTTTACCAAATCTTCCATAACTTAAGTCCAGGCTTTCACCGATGCTGAGTGGGCTGATGGACAGGATGACAGGAATTCTATCGGCGGATTTGCTATTTACTTGGGCAGGAACTTAATCAATTGGTCTTCCAAGAAGTAGCCAACAGTTGCTCGATCGTCCACGGAGGCTGAATATCGCTCACTTGCTAATACCACAGCTGAACTTGTTGGACCCCGAACCTTTCTTCAAAGTTAGGACTACTAAATGAGGAATTGTTGGAGATTATTCATGTGTAAAGGAAAGAAGAATTTATGAAATTGAAAAGAAATGGAAAGAGATTTGTTTTTAATCAAAGTGAGTTCAAAATTTTCTGAACATGGTTCAGTATTTTAAGCAATTCTTGATCTGTGGAGATCCAATTGAATTGATTCTTGAGGCAAAAGAAAATAGAGACATGGGGTTACAAGTCATATGAAGGAATTGAATTTCAATTTAGCCCCTAAGACTTGCAATTTTTGAATCGAAGTTGAGTTTAATGTGCAGTATTGGATAGAAAAATCAGAAATTATTTTGGTCATAATTTTTGCTCTAGTTATCCAAATGAGGTGATTCTTAATTTGGATTAAACTAGAAAGATAAGGCTACAATTTGTCTGAAGAAAGTAAATTTTAATTCAGCCTCTAAGAATGTCAAGTTTTGGATGGAAGTAAAGTGCTAAAAAATGTGTTAGCATAATGGCAGTCCGAGATGTTTAGACTATAATTCTTGGTTTAGTGAACCAAATTTAATGATTTTTATGGCCTTATGAAATTAAGACAATGAGGAACATTTCTCTAGAAGGAAGTTTTGACAAACTCCTTCATTTTGATGGTTAGAAAAATGTCCTAAAGTAAGTATATTTTCAAATGAATGTTAGGGGCAATTTTGGAAGGACACTTAAGGACTTAAGTTAGAAGGCTTTGATGGAGGGGCATATGGGTCATTAACCACTCATTAAATGACATGGCAATAAAAAACTATGGGGCTATCATTTTTATCAAGGGAAGCACGACATTTTTGAATGAAAGAACAAAAGAAAAGAATGAAAGAAGAGAGGAGAAGCCGACGGATGTGGAGAAGAAAGAAGAAGAAAGAGAGAAAGCTAGGGTTTAGTTTTTCTACAAGATATTAAGGGGTTTTTGATGTTTTTCAAGGGGAAAAGTGAGGAAGAAGATGAAAGCTCCCTAATGGAACCAAGAGATGTCGAAAATGGTGGAGGTTGAAGGTAAGTTTCAAAATTTTTTTCAAGTTGTGAATTTTGATGAGTTCTTGGTTTAGATACCTTGGAAATGTTATGCGATTATGTTTCCTAAGCTCAATTTTGGAGAGAGAATGGTTTAATTGGTTCAATTTTGGATAATTGTGAATTAGGGTTTATACCCAATTTTTGTGATTTAGGGATTTTGGAAGTTTTTGATTTAGATAGCTTGAATATATGAGGGATTTATGTTTTCTAAGCTCAATTTGAGTAATTATGCTTTTTATGATGTTGAATTTGGGTGAATTTGGTTTAGGGAATTTTAAATTGGAGGAAAGAAGAAAGGTTTTGGAGAATTGAAGCTATGGACAAGTTTCTAGCATGGATTTGAGGTGGGTACCATGTTTATAATTTGATTTATAAGCTATATATAAGTCTTCGAAAAATAAAGAAAGCAAAAATTATTTTTTGAAAAATTATTGTTTATGTCCATGTTTGAAAATTATGTTCGATGCTTGAAAATTTTGATTTCCGAATAATTAATAAATGAAGAAAATTTCTGCAATTAAGAATTATGCTTAAATGATTTGTTAATTATGAAAATTCATGCATTCAATTGACTTTGATGTTTGAAAATCCTTAGTGGTGTTATTGTTGAATGTGACATGATCATGAAAAGAATTTAAGCTTCGAAATGTGCCTTCGGGCAATCTGATTTTCAAGCATGGAATGTGCTATGTGGGTTTGGTTAGGTGCCATAAGTTAGAGTCAGTGCACTGTGTAACATCCCGCCCTCCTACTAACGGTTAGAACCCAAAATTTTGGTACATGTGAGCCAAGAGGCTTGGTTTAAATGAAACTAGGGGAAATGGATATGATTGTGGTTCAAATGAAGTGTTTGATAACCAAAGGGAATACATGATGCTTTCTTGTAGCCACCATTCTCTTAGCAAGGTCTCCAATTCCAATCAATTCAAAGAAGTTCTTATCCATACGTATATCAATGATAAAATTCCCAAGTTAATATTCAAGTTCAATTAAAGCAATAGGAGGAAACTCTGATGGATAGAATTTGGCAAGTTCAATCAATTTGTCCATGT
>JANZLH020380918.1:0-12649 GCA_026770325.2 Erythroxylum fimbriatum
ACACTTTTTCTTTTTAATTCTTGCTATTTAACTTCATTTCAATCAACTCATCCACTTTCTTCTCATAATCCATATAAATTCACTCAAATATCAAAGTCCTCAAAATTAAACAATTCATTTCTCATAAATTTTTCTTAATTTCGTCAAATTTCCTTAAATTCATAAATTGTCTCACCAATTTCTTTCTCAGTTAATTTTATTTTAATATTTCTAATTTCACCAAAAGTTCGGGGTCCAACATTTTAGGCACAATCTCAAAAGCAAAGGAGTTAAAATGAGTCGAAAGCACTATAATTGGGTCATTTTCTGAAGATTCATATCCCCTTGTCTTCATGGAACAAGAACGAGGAAGATTAAAACAAAGAGAAGACAAGAAATTACCAAGAAAGATGAAGACACTTGCTAAAAACATCAATTAGAAGAGGGCTGGGACATTGGACAGCAACCGAAGGGGACATTGGATAGCAATCTCATCAGCACATTTGTCATCTTCAGTTTTGGAAAGACATCTATGTCATAAACAGTTTAAACCTAGCTCCCACATTATTTGAACTGAGCTAGAGGTCGGCTGTAAAATAAGGTGATGGATAACCGAAGCAAAGGTGGACAACAACTGGATCATTTCGGTTTTGGAAAACTACTTGTCCCATACATTTGAATATAGCTTTTATTATAAGAGAAGTGATGTGTGATGGCAACAATAAGGAGCACCTAGACAGCTACACATATGTGAGGGCCGAAGCAATAGATTGGGATGGCTGTGTATGGGCGTGAGTTATTCCTCATACCCATGCAACATGAATTTTATGGAAAATAAAGAAGAAGTAGGAGATGGCCACTGAAGAGAACCAAATCCTCCTTTTTGCTCCATTGTGTGATAGTTGAACTTGGAGTGTCAGTTGGAGAATCAAACAATTATGTGATGGAAACAATCACTCACGACGTATATGGTTTTCATGTGTAAGACATATTCTCAAGCCCATGCAGGTGCTCTCACACTCTTGCTCACACCCGTGAGAGATAACTCACAGGCGTGAGAGGGACACCTTACCCTATTTAACCCTACATCTTTAATATAAACCAAGACATATGATAGCAAGGGTTTTTATGAAAGTTTTGGTGTGTTTTAGCTAGGGAAAACTTTAGGAGCTTTAGGAGAGCATTAAGAGGGAGGCAAGCTCTACACTATAAGAAGACTTATGGAGGGGTAGCTTCTGATGCCGGTTCAGAGGTGACTTTGACGTCGACAACCCAGTTAAGTGTATTTCTCCTTGTATTTGCTTTTTTCTTTCTCTTTAGAAATTAATTATGTTATCTATGGATTTGGGTATTGTGAAAAGATGATTTTAATGCATTCATTGGATTGTTTTATTAAAACCCCATTGCTAAAATATTCAATGTAATCCGTAATTGTTATGTTGAAATTTATTTGTAAAGACTAATGGTTTGTAATCATTAGGGATAACATAACTTAGTCTAAATGACACATCATATGTAGTTATTGCCTTAATTAATCAGTTTTTCTAATTCATAATGCCACTATCCAATTAAATCTAGAGATCGTATCTTAGGTTATTCGATGGTTAGGTTTAATTAACGATCATATCTTAATTAAGCAATACCTAAGGGAAAACTTGGGTTAATAGATTAACCTACAATTAATAGTTTAAAGGAGAGGTTTAAGAATAACAAATCATTGAAATATGTTTAATTAGGGTGTAGGCCAAGATTGAACTAAAGAATTGCATTCCTAACAAATTCGCCACTTTCATCATTTTTACATGTTTTTGTCAAAAATTTTTATTAGTTTAATTTCATTTTATTTTCTTGTTTAATACACCAAACCAAACCCCCCAACCTAAACACCGATTAACTTCATTTCATAAACTTTACACACACTCTTTGTGAGATCGACCTAGAATCGCTACTACTATAGTAGTAGTAGGTCTAGTTTATTTTGACTAGCGTTACGATACGCTACATGTCAATTGTTCATTGGTGGTGCTCAATTTTGATTTCTTTATGTTAATTTTGCAATTTCATTTTTAATCAATCCATATTCGCTTATTTACTTTTTTGTTTAGTTTTTCTTTCATTTTAATTATCCTTTAAGCCTTAGTCAACTTAGAATTCGATTAGTTCACCAACTCCTTGAGGGATCGATACCTTATATACTACACTCACAACCCATGCACTTGTGGTATATTGAGGGATAGGAAATTGTAAAGTTGCCCCTCGATCAAAGGTACTAGAACTTTCAACTCTACTTTATACAACTTCGTGCATTGTGCTATCATATTCTATTAAAGTGTTGACATATATCTTATATTTTGCCATTAAAGTTTATATGATATTAGTCAACTTAAAATTTCATTACATTTTTTCATATATATGAAATTGACATATCTCTAAAACTTTGTCACCAAATCCTTAATAGGGATTAGTAGCAAAATTGCATAATGGATACAATTTTTCTTTCTATCTTTGAAAACTCTTCCTGAACCTAGATTATGCCAAAAAAATTTAGCTTACTAACAATTTAGTATAAACTATACCAAAAATAATAATTCTTATAATAAAATATAAATGTAACAAAAGTAAGAAATTTGTTATATGTCATGATAGTCAAATAAGATTAGGACTTTAATAATTTATTCAATTACTCTCACCATTTTATTTGAAATAATATCCTTAACAACTATTCAAAAAGATTACTCTAATCTTTCAAGTGGAATAGAAATTGACCATGAGTTTGCTCAACATACCAACTAAACTTAAATTAGGTAGATAATGTTGGCACCTAAAAATTTTGTTCATTGAAGTTAAGCATGATTTTATAAATTATGAGGTTTTGATAGATTAATTTTTGGAGTTATTTAATTTTGTCAAAGTTAGTGGGATTTATTGCACGGGTTAATAGAATTAAAGTGTTAAGGTTATAAGAATGTGCAAGGGTATTTTTGGCAAGACACTTAAGGTTAAAAGAATATAAGCCTATAAGGAAAGGTAAAATGGACTTTTTGAACTCATTAATGGTAGAAATGGAAGAAGAAATGTTGTCTTGTTACTTTAAGAAGGGAAAAACGTGATTTGAGGGAGAAAAAGATGGGAAGAACAAAAATAGAAGAGAGAAAGAAGAGAGTTTTGGTGGAGAGGAGAGAAAAGAAGGAAAGATAATTAGGGTTTCATCATTTCTTGGTTTTAAGAGAGATTTTGAGGTTGTTCAAGAAGGGATAAAGGTAGAGAAAGATAAGAGCTTCCATTTAAGCCAAAGATCTCTTCATTTGGTAAAGAATCAAGGTAAGATCATTTTGGATCTTTTGAATTTTTGGAAGGGTTTTAGTTCATGGAGTTTAGAAAATGCATGGGTTTAGGTATTCTAGAACCAATTTTAGTGATTGTGCTTTATGGGATTTTCAATTGAAAACCCTATTGAGTGGGATTTTTGTTAATGTATAAGGGGATCAAAAGAGGCAAGAGGAACAAGAGGAGAGTCACATTTTGAGCAAGTCTTTAAGCAAGGAAATCAAGATGGGTACATGTTTATAATAGAGGAAATAAGCTACCAATGTTTTCTTTGAATCAAAGAAGTTTAATAATTTTAATTGCATTATAAATATGCATTTATTGCTCTTTGAATGTGGTGAGAAAGTGCTACATGTTTTGTATATGATTTGTGTTATTGATTTATGAAATGAAAAATGGAAATATTTTTTGCAAGGATATCAAGTTTATGAAATCAAGTTCGAAAATGTGTCATTTTGGGCAATAAGTTTACAAATCATGAATTACATGTTATGTGGGTTTGTGGTGGTCCCCTAAGTTAAGTCAAGTGCACTTTGACAAAAGGCTTCTCCCGCCTGCCCGCTAGTGGCATGGAGCTCCTTCATGGACTTTCATAAGTTCACAACTACGTAAAACCATTATGTGGGATTGTGTTAATACGTTCTATTCACGGCTACACAGGACCCTTAGGGGAAATGTGTAGTACGTTCTGTTTTAGATCCTCCCAAACCATTCTGATGTGCTTATGTTATGTGAACAAGTTTGATGCATTCATGTTTTGTAGTTTAAGATTTTGACTACATGATGAGAATTTGAGAAACATATGCTTTATGAACTCAATGAGAATTTTCTATGATAAGTAAAGGTTTTCAAAGGTTTTACTTATTTTCTGTTATAAACTATTACCCATGAGCTTTCAAGCTCAACCCCTTTTTGTCCCATCTTCAGGTAATAGCTAAGAGATCAAGTGATCAAGAGCCTAAGGGAATTACTTCAAAATTGTTATTTTGTATTTTGAGTTGGTTTTGGGAAAGGACAATGTTTTAGTCGCATTTCAAGTTTATTTGATTAAGAACCTTTTTGTAATTTGAGATTTGAGATGATGATGTAATGTGGCTTGGAATACCATAAAAGATTTGTAAAACTTGATTCTTTTGATGTTAATGAAATATGAATTGTATACGGATGATATTGAGTTGGAATTAGATATACCCGAAGAAGTTGTCAACTTGAGATGATTATCAACTTGAGATGATGATTTTGAACATGACTTGTTGATATATATATATATATATATATATACGCACATAAGTGAGATGTTATGGAAAAGAAAGACAGGAATTATGAACGATGACATGTAGTTCGAATG
Source organism: Erythroxylum fimbriatum (assembly GCA_026770325.2). Taxonomy (NCBI): domain Eukaryota; kingdom Viridiplantae; phylum Streptophyta; class Magnoliopsida; order Malpighiales; family Erythroxylaceae; genus Erythroxylum; species Erythroxylum fimbriatum. Next base: position 4,655 of record JANZLH020380918.1, read on the forward strand.
GGATGAGTCAAACGAGTGGAGATTTGAGAGTTTAATGAAGTCCATTTGGTAGTTGAATGGATATGCTCAGGATATCCCAAGTCTGGACAGTGCAAATTTCAAGTCTTCTGTAGGGGCAAAATTTGTGTTCTAACTTCAGGAGAAAAAATGTATTGATCTAGGCTAAATTAGACAAAGTTGTCTTTTAGAAAGTTGTAGATTATCTTTCTAGCTTTCCAACGGTATATAGTCTAAAGTTATGATCTTTATAAGTGGAGATGCTCAAGAGTGTAGACTAAATTATCTTCTTAAGTTGACTTTGTATCTTCAATGGTTGACCTTCTGTATCTTCTATAGTTGACCTTCTGTATCTTCTATGTTTGACCTTCTGTATCTTCTATACATGACCTTTTGTATCTTCTATGATTGACCTTCTATATCTTCTGGTGCATATCTTCTAGTGTCTAAATTTCTTCTATGCACTGTTCATAAACTTCTTCTGGGTACTGTTTGTCTTATATTTTCTGGTCTAATTTTGACCCCTTAGATGACTGAATCTATCTTCAAAGTCTTCATAAAAGTTGTAGATCTTGAAGTTCTCATTCAAACCATCTAAGAATGACCTTAATCCAATATCTATAGAGGAAGTTATGCCAATTTTTAAGCATCTTCTGTGCGTTGTTCATAAACATCTTCTGGGTACTGTTCATCTTATATCTTTTGGTCCAATTTTGACCCTCTAGATGATAGAATCTATATTCAATGTCTTTATAAAAGTTGTAGATGTTGAAATCTTATTTCAAACCATCAAACCATCTAAGAATAACCTTAATCCGATATCTATAGAGAAAGTTATGCTAATTGTTAAGCATCTTCTGTGCACTGTTCTTAAACATCTTTTGGGTACTGTTCATCTTACATCATCTGGTCCAATCTAGATGACAGAATCTATCTTCAAGGCCTTCTTAAAAGTTGTAGATCTAGAAGTCCTCTTTTAAACCATCTAAGAATGACCTTGATACGACATCTATAGAGAACGTTATGCCAATTGTCCCAAATCGTCTAACCTATCGTCTGGTTTCGTCTGACCTTTCGTCTGGAATCGTCTCACCTATCGTCTGGTCCAAGTTTGACCCTCTAGATGATAGAATCTATCTTCAAGATCTTCTTGAAAGTTGAATATCTATGAGTAATCTTTCTAACTGCCTAAAAATGACCTTGATCCGATATCTCTAGAGAAAGTTATGCTAATTGTCCCAAATCATCTACCTTATCGTCTAGTTTCATCTGACCTTTCGTTTGGAATCATCTAGCCTATCGTCTATTCCAATTTTGACCCTCTAAATGATAGAATATATCTTCAAGGTCCCTTCAAAGTTTTAGATCTATGAGTCCTCTTTCAAACCGTCTAAGAATGAGCTATATTTGACATCTATAGAGAGAGTTATGCCTTTTGTCCCGAGATGGGTTCAATATGATTAAGGACAAAACCTTATTTGATTCTTTTGGCCATATTATCCGACCTCCTAATGAGATGATTCTTTTCTCTAAATAAACTAGAGACATAGAGCTACAAATTATCTGAAGGATTTGAATTTTAAGTCAGACCCTAAGACTTTCAAATTCTGGATGAAAATTGGGTATGGTGTACTGCTTCAATTAGCAACAGTTTGAAAATGGTTGGGCCCTAACCTTCAGATTTCTGAACCAAATTAAATGATTTTGGTATCATTGAAACTTAATAAAATGTGGAACAAATGTTCTGAAGAAATCAAATTGTATTCCTATTTAAGGTTTCCCAAAATCTATGCCGAAGTGGGAGAAGTAAGTTTGTTTCGATGTTGACTGTTGTAGGCATGCCACCCTTACGGGATGATGGCTAATGAGGGTTAATGGAAATAACCCTATAGGATAATATGCTTACGTTTTATGACTCTGAATGTTGGACTTTGGAAACGGGGACCAACAGTTGTGGTATCAGAGTAAGAGTTGGGTTCTGGAAACAGGATCCAACAAGATGAGCCCGTATAGATCATGTAATCAACGTACAAATAAATCAATAATAAACCATCTTGACCATACTGCTTAACATAAAGAGTTGGCTCGTTCGCACTTCTTTTAAAGCCATCTTCTTGAAAAAAAACGAATCAATTTTGCTATATCATGCACACGGAGCTTGCTTCAGTCCATAAAGAGCCTTTTTCAACCTGCACACCTTGTGCTCATCCTCTTTTCAACAAAACCATCTGGTTGCGCCATATAAACGTCTTCTTTCAAATCTCCATTAAGAAAGGAAGATTTTACGTCGAATTGATAAACAATCCATTTTAATTGAGAAGCCAATGCTAAAAGAGTTCTTACATTTTCAAATTGAGCTACTAGAGAAAAATTTTCATTGAAATCAATACCTTATTGTTGCGAATATCCTTTAGCTACTCGTCAGGCTTTGTGCTTTTGTATCCTTCTATCAGTATGATACTTTGTCTTGAACACCTATTTTAACCCAATAATATTTTTTCCATCTGGAAGATCCACTAACTCCCACGTCTCATTTTTTTTCAATTGCCAAAATCTCTTCTTCCATTGCATATCTCCATTCTTCCTTTGTGGCTGCTTTCCTAAAAGCTAATTAGATCTGCACCAAATAATGCAAAAGTGCAAGTTTCATATATATCAGCAAGTGATGAAAACCTTTTTAGAGGAGTTTAATCTGAATTTTCTAGTGCCATTAATGTTGAGCTACTACTAGTTAGGCTGTTATTGGAAGAATATCTTAGTGTACTTGATTTACTAACAGGAGAGATTTCATTTGGAAGGACTTCATTTTCTCTCAAGATATGAGACTTCTCATTGCTATCTTCCCATTTCCAACTTGATTTTTATCAAAGATTACATCTCTACTAATAATAATTTTGCCATTTGCTGGATTATACAAACGGTAAGCTTTGGATTGAGAACAATAGTCAATAAAGACACATTTTTCTGATTTTGCATCAAGTTTACGTCGATGTTGAGAATTTGACAAAGCATAAGCAGTACAACCAAAAATTCTTAGATGACTCACTGAAGGCTTTCTACCTTTCCAAGCTTCAAATGGTGTCTTATACATTGACAACTCTTGTAGGAGAAATATTCAGCAAGTATACTGCAGTGTTAACGGTTTCTTCCCAAAACTGATTTGGAAGATTCCTGCTTTGTAGCATGCTTCTAGCCATCTCCACCACAGTACGATGCTTTCGCTCAACTATACCATTTTGCTTTGGAATATAAGGTGTTGTCAATTCCCAGTGAATTCTATGTTCTTCACAAAAAAGAATAAATTCTTGAAACACAAATTCTCCACCTCTATCTGTTCAAAGAACTTTCAATTTGTTACTATTATGCTTTTCAACCAAAGCCTTAAATTTCATTAAGCTTTCAAAAGTTTCAGATTTAAGCTTCAGAAAATATACCTAACTCATGCGACTATAGTCATCAGTAAGCAGTAAAAAATATCGAGCCCCACCAATTGAATTTGTATTTATAGGACCACATAAATCTGCATGCACTATTTCAAGACAACTAAAGGCTCTTTGTGACTTTCCTACGGGAAAAGATCTTCTATGTTGCTTGCCATAAATGCAACCTTCACACACATTGTCAATCAGTTCTAAGTTTGGCAAGCCAATGACCATCTTGTTTTGACTTAACAACCTCAATCCATTCATATTTGAGTGACCATGATGTAAATGCCATAACTTAGATTCAGCATCATTCCTTTGACAATCAATCAAAGCATGTTGTGTTTTAGAAACTTCAAGAGGAAACGTCTTGTTTTTTGTCATACAAACATTTTCTATGAAACTACCTGTTTTTTTATTCTTAGTAACACACGTTTCATCATCAAACAGTACTGAAAATCCACTCTTCATTAGTTGCACAACACTTAATAAATTATGTGCCAGATTAGAAGCAAACAAAACATCCTGAATAAGTTTCACTTTACCATCACAAGTAGAAATAGCCATTGTACCTTGACCTTCAACTTGTATTTGCTTATTATCTCCTAGCCGAATTTGCTTCTTATTTGATTCATTTAGCTCCTTAAATGATGACTTCATTCCAGACATATGATGCGAACAGTCACTGTCAACAAACCAAACACTATTTTCACAATTAGCTGCTACAAAATGAGCCATAAAAAGCATGCCTTCTTCTTCTTCTTCTTCTTCTTCTTCTTCTTCTTCTTCTTCTTCCTCTGTATATCTGGCTTGATTGCTTTTATCCCAACAATATGCTATTGTATGACCGAACTTGTGACAGTTATAACATTGAACATTTCTATGGTTATTTGACCATGCAGCTTGGCCTCTGCTTCTGCCTCTACCACGACCCCTGCCTCGAAAGCCACTTCTTCCAGCACCTCTGCCATATTCTTGCTTTGATAAAGACTCCTCGTTCACTTGAAATGCTTGTTCTTCATTTTTCTCCGGTGACCCATTTTTCTCCAGTGACCTATTTATCCTTGCTTCACGAGCTTGTAAAGAACCCATTAGTTCATCAAATGAAAATTCAGCTAAGTTTTTAGGTTCCTCAATTGCAACAACAACATGGTCAAATTTGGAAGTTAAACTTCTCAAGGCTTTTGTAACCACAACTTCATAATTTATCTCCTCACCATATGTCTTCATTTGACTAACAATTCCAATGAATCTAGACAAGAAATCTTGGATAGACTTGTTGTTCTTCATAGATAATGTTTCAAAATCACGACGGAGAGATTGGAGTTTGATGAACCTTGAAACTCTTTGTGCAATATCTGCCAAGCTTCTTTTGATGTATTTGTTGTTGCAATTCTTGAGAAAATGCTTTCGTGAATTGCTTGCTGTATGAACACCAATGCTTTAGAATCCTTCTTCTTGTTTTCTCTTAGACGATTGTTGTTTGCATCTTCATTATCAAACCCATTCTCGACCAGCTCCCATAGATCTTGAGATATAAATGAGGTCTTCATTTTAATGCTCCAGTATTCAAAGTTTTCTCCTTTAAAAACAGGAATGAGAGGTTGCCCAATGCTTGTTGAGTTTTCGTTAGCTGCCATGACGAAGACCCACTGTTTCCTGGAGAAAAGAACCTGGCGCTCTGATACCACAATGCTGAATTTGAACGCAATAAATAAAGGTAACAGAGGTGATGAAATCAATTCAAAAGTGCATAAATTCTGTTTAACAGGGTTGCTGAATTTGCCTATCCCTCCTAAAATAAAAGATTTCATATGGCGTTGTTGTCGTGAGTTCGTTCCTTGTAAAGTTCGCTTAAGGAGGAAAGGAGTCATGCTCCCAACTGAATGTGACGTTTGCGGGTATGAAGAAGATCTGAACCATGCGTTGTTTGAATGTCCTATAGCAAAAGAATGTTGGGCGTTAGCAAATATGTGATTTCAGCCTATGGGGATCGACGCTTTGTTGGGGCATATTCTAGAAAACATGCCTAAACACCTGCTATCGCGTGTATTAACGATATCATGGAGCATTTGGTATCACCGCAACCTCCGAGTCTGGCATGGTAAGATAGTTCCCTCTAATATGATCGTCCATTTTGCTGATAATTTTCTGCAAGACTGGCAGGTTGCTCGAAGATGTTTTGAGACGATCAGAGTAACAGAGCACACGTCCTGTCCTAGTGGTTCAGGCTGGTGTCCACCTCCGGAAGATTTTATGAAATGCAATGTGGATGTGTCTATATTTAAGGACCAGAATGCTACGAGTTTGCTGCTGTACTTAGGGATGCAAGGGGTAAATTTATAGCTATTTTTTCAGGGTATTACCCATCTTTATTTGATCCAGTCATAGCCGAATTAATGTTGATACGAGAAGCACTTTCATGGTTGAAAGACAACAGATTGACCAGGTCATTATGGAATCGGATTGCTTGCTGGCGATTCAAGCTATTAATTCTTTTTCATCGAGTTATTCAGAGATCGAATTGTTGGCGTTTGGTTGTCAAATGCTTAAGCGATAATTCTTTCATTTGTCCTTCCAATGGACGCGTAGGGGTGCTAATAAGGCGGCTCATTCCTTAGCAAGGGTAGCCTTATTTCATGCACACCACCAAAGTTGGGACACTAGTCCTTCTTTACATTCTATTTTATCAGTAGATCAATCGTTTTGTAATATTGATGATAGGGAAAGGCTCGTAAGATCCGGGTGTATGGGGTAAGCCTGTCGGCTTGGGTTAGATTTGTGGCATCAGATCCTCTGTGCCATTAAGCCTGTACCTACTCTGTGCCACATCAAAAACGTCGACGTTTTTATTTAAACCAACGTTTCGTCTCAGCTTTCACGCTCACCTAAGCCGAGCCATGTTTCCTTCTCTTTTTTATTTTGCTTCCCGCTGTTACTCTCAACGCTTTCTATCCATATTTATTAGATCTTGCTCTAACAAATATCGGCTTTTGCCAACCTCCTCTGTTATTCATCTTCTTCTTATGGCATCTGCTTCTTCTACCGAAAACAGCAAACCCAGTACTTTGGGGGATTTTGTTTTGCTCTTGGTGTTTTAGATGGCCCGAAATCAACTCCCAGCTTCAAACCAAGTTCAGCCAGGTACATGTTTTATTAACTTCCCTCTTGTTCTTTCTCTAGACGCTTTAGGGTTTACTCCATCTACATTTCTAGATTTTTTATGGTTCACTTGCTAACTTTTTAAGCCGTTAAACAGATGAAATGATTTCTAAGATAACATATACGATGGCTTTAGGGGTTAATGTTAATGGCTTAGCTTTCAGAAACTAAAAGTAGAAATCTATCTTTTTCCATTTTTATGATATGTTCGATGATGTATCAATCGTATTTTCAGGGCTGCTACAACAAAATGTCCAACTCTGTAATGCCAAAAAAGTAGGGCAAAAAAGTTGGACATTTTGGATATGTTCGAGGACGAGGAATATGAGAGAAGGCCCGTGGATGTTTCTTTGAGGGTGGGTATTCAATTGAAGATAGAGGGGCAATGAAGATGAGGTACTCTAAACTACTTGGGAATTTTGTTTGATCATTTCTTGTAATTTTGTTCTTCTACTTGCTTTCTTGCTCATCATTGTAGCCGCTCGTTGTAATGTGGGAGTAACTATTTCAGATTGTTTCTAATTAAGATGGTTAAACGAATTGTTTTACTTTGTCACTGCGTGATTCCTGGTTGTAACTTGATTTGCATTTCCCCCATCTGTAACTAGATTTTCACGTTATATCAGATTCTAAAATGGTAATTGGATCTTCACGTTTATTGTTTCCTCAGAAAATTACACATGGAGACCCACATTTGAAATGGAATTTTAATGTCTGTCCTCTTCATTCATGTTGATATTTCTGGAATTTTACTTGTAAACGAATCAATGGTCGACAATGCAATTACACTTGGCGCTTGTGTTCTTATACTAGCCCAAAATATTTCTTTTGGATACTGATATGTGATGTTGCTTAACTTCTACATTTTTTGCTTGTAACCCAATTCATCATTGCTTTGAAACTAGAAAAGGGTTGAAGAAAACGGTAGATGAAAGTGAGAATTTGAAGCTAGAGTGTAAGCAAGTCAGCAAATGAGGTTGTTGCTACATATATGAAGGATGAGACTGGAATGGATCTGGTTATTCGTCTTCCTGCGTCTTACCCTTTACATGTTGTGGTTGTTGAATGTATGAGAAGCCTAGGCATCAGTGAGGTGAAGCAAAGGAAATGGCCGATGTCAATGATGATTTTTGGTCGCAATCAGGTATTTGATACATATGCCACTGTTTTGTGTTATATTTTTAAAGTGATTGTTATCCTGGTTGAAGTGATTGTGTAATCTTTTATGTAGATACCTGGGAAGCCTACGAAGCAATGCTAAAAGGCTATAAGCAGTACAAGTTTGTAGAGCCTTTCAAGGCGTGTTGTGGATCTGGAAATGAATTGCTCAATTTTTATGGGTCTACTGGAATCTCTGCGTGTAAAAATCCTGATGAATGTATTAGCTGGGACGGTATTCATTTCATTGAAGCCA
>JANZLH020380930.1:0-12648 GCA_026770325.2 Erythroxylum fimbriatum
AATTAAGAATCATAACATTTTAAGATATAATGTTACCGTAGATAGGTATTTTATAACATATTGTCAAAAGTGTTACTATCTAGTGTTACTGTATGTCATTTTTGTTGTAGTGAACTCTAATCAAGTGTATGGCAAAAAACTCACAATTTGGCATTTGTAACGATGTTAGTAGAGAAAATGAGGCAAGAAATTAATCCATCAAACATCTTTTAGATGAACTAACATCTTTTGATACACAAATTATAATAGGGTAGTCATATATGAAAGCATGTAGTATATGTGCTAATATAAGCCATCTAATATATGGCTACCCAATTATACTAAAGGGGAATCTACAGTATATTAATGTTGTAAAAGGAAATGTTTTCTAACAATATAATCTATATTCCCATACCTATAACCTAGGTTGGAGAGATCATATGAACATAAGTTATAAAGGGAATAGGTAGTAGAACTACTTCCTAAATAGGTCGCATGGTATACAACAATTTCAACTTAAATCACAAGCTTCCTTCTTTAACATAGGCATGTCAATAGAATATATGGTTAGGTCTCTTGCTATTACTATTTTACAAGATCTCAAATTCAAGAGGCAAGGTCTAACATTTAGAATATGAAGAATGAGGTGAGTCAAATGGAAGTTGTTATCAACCATTTAGAATCTCAAGGTGGAGGAAAATTTCCATCTCAACCTGAGGTAAATCTAAAGAATGTTAGTATGGTGACCTTATGGAGTGGTAAAAAGCTTAAGGATCCTAAGAATACCCCATATAGGATGGCTAACTAAAAGGAATTTAAGAAGGAGCTAGAAGAAGAAGGAGATCTCTCATCTAGTTCAAAGTTAAACTCTGAATCTCCAAATGTGATTAAGATTAACCCCCATATTTTCCTAGCAGGTTAGTAAAGTCAAATAAGGAGGAAAATGATAAGAAGATCTTGGAGACCTTTTTGAAAGGTGGAAGTAATTATACCTTTTCTATAAGTAATTAATCAGGTGCCAAGGTAAGCAAGATTCCTTAAGGAATTATGTACCAATAAAAGGAAGTTGAAAGGTAATGAGAAGGTCAAGATGGGTGAGAATGTTTCTGCGATCTTCTAAAAGAAATTACCTCCTAAGTGAAAAGATTTAGGAATGTTCACTTTTCCCTGTAAGATTCATAACACTATAATTAAGATAGCCATGTTCGATTTAGGCGTGTCTATAAATGTTATGCCTTATTCTATTATGCTTCTTTGTGCTATGAAATATCCTCAAGATGATCATTCTATTTTTGCTCTTGATGTGATTGACCCTTTATTGCATCAAGTTTTTAAGTTAAATTATAGGGGTGATAACTACTTTTTGTTTAACTCAAAGTTTTAAAATTAATTGAAGTTGTTATATTATAAGCATAAGACTCGTATACAATAGTATAACAAGGTATCGTTCCTTTGAGGATTGGTTAGTCAACTTGTAATTCAAATTGACTCATGTTTGAGTAAACCAAACAATGAGAGATTGTAATTTTAAAAATTCACAATTTAAAGACTTGCAAACATACTTCAGAATTTCATTAAAATAAGAACATAATTCAGTCTAGAGAATTAATTATAAAGGTTAGGGTCATTCTCTATATACTGTGTAATCCCTCACTTTGGTAATGTAATCATGCTCAATACTAAGCATTATAATGTATTGGCCCTTTCTCTCTCAATAATCGAACCAATTAATCTTGAAATAATGATTAATGTTAAATATATGATCTCTTAACCTACACACTTTATTTAATTGTTAATTGGATATGAAGTGACCTATCGAAAAACCATCAAAACATCTAAGGTCTCTCTTTAAATTTCATGTTAGCTTGATGTGTGAAGTGTTCCTAAGGCTGCCCACTCTCATGGTACATCCAAACTGATTTCCTAATTCCATTTCTTGATGTAAGAAAGGCATATAAGGTCCACACATCATAAGCATTAATACAAGCTATACAATAAACCAAAGTGAGTTCTTACATAGTTATGATAAGAACAACCTTAAAATCTACTTATAAATCCATTATAATCATTTAAAACATCCTCAAAACACATCCACACTTCTTTTCCAAAACAAATCCACACATCTTTTCCATACAATAAATAAACATAAAACAATCAGAGAAGAGAGAATAGAAGGCTTATGAGTTGAAGAACAAAGCTAGAACTTGGTGTGGTAGTTTTGAGATCCCTTGATTCTCCTTGAAAATCCACCAAAAAATTTGTCTATCTTCCTCCTTTTTGTTTACTACCCAACCTTCTACCTTTCTAGGGTTTAAAATGGAATTTTTATACCACTTTCGGTGGTTAAATCGACTTAGGATGGATGTGGTGCAAGCGGGAATTGCCAACTGAAAAGTTGGAAAATTTCAGCTTCGACATAGAAAATTCCATCTTTCTCATTTGATACCTACAATAAGTCCTCATGAAAGTAAGTTAATAATCAGCACAAATATGGTGCAAATCCTTCCTAAACATTGATTTAAAACCATGCAAAATTTATGTACATCAAAACACCTGAAAATCATTCAAAATCTAAGCTTAGAAACCTTCATTTATAACATAACATGTAATCTATCATATATAATCGCCTACATATGCAAGTTATATGAAAGTAACACAAAACCTAGGCTAAACATCCTATTATGTATATTAAACATACACATTATCACATAAAATGAATTAGTATACTAAACATACACATTATCACGTAAAATGAATTAGACAATCATATAACAAATATCACTTATCAACTCCCCCACACTTACACATTTTCTTTTCCTCTAGTAAAATCAAACACAAAACAACAAAATGCACATAAATTCACATAAGCATGCACATGCGCAACATAAAAACTAACGGTTAAATGGTCTCAACCTTATGGAATTAACTTGGTCTTAAACAACAACTATTCAATGGGTTCCAATATATCAACCAATTCCAACATGTTTAAGAACTTTTATATAAACTTACACATCAATCAAGATATAAACAACTTAGTCTTACACCTCTGAGGCTTACAAACATGCATTTACTATTATTGATCGATTGAAAAGGTTAACTATCACTAACTCTCCTTCCATGAAAATTATTGTTATTTTTACAACATCAGTAGTCACACACGTTACTTTTTCAAGTTTTTCTAACACTAACCTAGTATTTTGACATGAAGGCAAACCGTTTATGGTGAATGTCCCTCGGTTACTCAATTAGGTTATGCTTTTTTATTCAACTTGGTTGGAGAGTCAATTTAGCCTTTTAACAAGAAAACAAACATTTTTGTTGAATGCCACCGGTTACTCAGCTATATCACTACTCACAACTAGCTACTAGCTTTACTTGAAAGGTAACTAGGATCACCTACCTATTTAAATGACTTCTAATGATAAACACATTAAAGTGGGTGATATAAAATGTAAAACTAAGTGCCATATACTAATTAACATACATATTTATATTAAAGAAATTTAACACATAACTTCCTAAGCTAATATATTTTCGTAAGTTAAACAATTTTGTTCAAAAGTAAGCTAATTCTCATTAAAATTTCAGCCATTATTTAGACAATCAAGCTTATTCAAGACAAATGATACGAATAATTCTCATTAAAATTTCAGCCATTTCCCATTCAGACAATCAAGCATATTCAAACAAAATGATAAAAAGAAAAAAAAATTAGAAAAATAATGCAAAAACAAATGCACATTACACCAACATAGGGAGTCATAAGCAACATGCAATGCAAATGCAATTGCATACCAGTCCCCCCCATGTGAATAACAGATGTTTCTCAATATGTGAAATTGATATGCAAGGGGAAACAAAAATACAAAAAATAGCCAATATAAATAAAATAAATAAAAATTAGAGGCAAGGGAATGCTTATGGAGATTGTGGTGGCAAAGGTGTTGGCGACATGTGTACTTTTTAAAGTTTGAAAATTTGAGGAGTTTCTTGGTCGTATAATGTTGTTGGCATTCCATCTTTGCTAACCTTGACTTAATATCTCTTTTCTACAACAAGAATAGAAAAACTCAAAAATTTTAATTAAGCAAAATAGAAAAACATAAATAGATTAAATGTTTATACAAACCAGTGCTAGGTTTAAAGTCACTAGTGGGACTTCTTCACCATGCTCATATTACTTAAGGGGGAGGGAGAAAGCACTTCTCGATCCTGTGGCAAATGTCCTCCAAAATAAGGCTTACACTGGTAATGCCTCACCTTTGTCACTGGTCAACTCCAATACACCATATGAGAAAACTTTAGTGACTTGAAACAGGTCACTCCATCTTAATTTGAGCTTACCAGGAAATAATCGAAGGTGAGAGTTAAACAATAAACCATATCTCCAACCTCGAACTCCTTTTTTCATGAGCATCATGCCATTTTTTAGCTCGTTCCTTATATAGTTTGACATTTTCATAGGCGTGCAATCTAAGCTCCTCTACTTCATTCAATTGCAGAAATCTCCTCTCACTAACTGCTTTTAAGTCAAAGTTCAATGCTTTGATTGCCCAGTACACCTTGTGCCCTAACTTCACTGGTAAATCACAAGCCTTACTATAAACTAATCAGTGGGGTATGATGGTAATGGTTGTCTTGAAAGTTGTCTGATAGGGCCAAACTGCATCATCTACCTTAGTTGCCCAATCTTTTCTTGAACTGTTGACAATTTCCTCTAAAATCTTTTTCATCTCTCTATTCACCACTTCTACTTACCCACTAGTCTGGGGTTGGTAAGGCATTGCGACTCGGTGTTGCACTCTATGTCTTTTCAATAGAGCCTCAGATGGTTTGTTACATAAATGTGTACCTCTGTCACTGATTTGGCAATTAATGAAACATCCTTTATAAATTGTTGGTAGAATTAGACCTGCCTCAAAAACACTATGGCCCCTCAAACAATGCTTAATGATAGAAGGTTATCAATGACTTCAGTCTTCGCTTTATCCACTCTAATACCATTGCAGGATATCTTATATCCCAACACAACTCCTTCTAGAACCATGAAGTGGCATTTCTCATAGTTTAAGACTAAATGTGACTCTTAACAATGTTGGAGAACTTTGTCTAAATTTTTCAAACATTGTTTAAAAGAATCTCCAAATATTGAAAAATCATTCACAAATACTTCTAGAAAATCCTCAATCATATTTGCAAAAATTACCATCATACACCACTGAAATGTAATTGGTGCATTACAAAGTTCGAATGGTCAGTACATAAAATTTCCATATAGGTCTGTAAAAGTTGTCTTTTCCTTTTCATTTGGATATATATATACCTTATTGTAGCTAGAATACCCACCCAAAAGGCAATAAAATACATTTCTAACAACTTGCTCTATCATTTTATCAATAAAAGGCAATGAAAAATGGTCTTTCTTTATTGCCAAGTTGAGCTTCCTATAATTTGTGCAGACTTGCCACCGACTAAATGTTCGCATTGATATCAGTTCACCCTTCCCATTTTCCACCACTATTGTTCCACCTTTCTTGGGTACACACTGTACTTGACTCACCATTCGCTGTCTGATATTAGGTATACAATTCTTGCATCTAGAAGCTTGATAATCTCCTTTTCGACAATTTCTTGCACATTTAAATTCAATCTCCATTGCCTTTTCCTTACTGTCTTACATCCATCCTTGAGATTTATTCTATGCCTATCAATTCTGGGACTTGTCCCTTGTATGTCTGATATTCACCACCCCATAACTCTTATTCTTCTCTTTATAATCTCAATCACTTTATTATTTTGTGTGTCATCTAACTGATTTGAAATAATCTTATTAATATTTGATCATCACCAATATGCAGAATTAGCATTCCATCATCAACATCAATGAGTGCCAACCCAGTGTTCATGAATGGACTTCCCAGAATGACACACACTACCTATCTTTTGCAATATCAAGAATTACAAAGTCAACAAGAATAACAATTTTATCAATCTTTACCAAAACATCTTCCACAACCCTAAATGGTTTCTTTATCAATTGATTTGCTAATTGAATTGTCATTGAGGTTGGCTTTATATCGTCTAGCTTTCATTTTCTAAAAATAGACAATGACATAAGATTAATACTTGCACCACGATCACAAAAACATTTACAAATTTCCACACCATTAATAATGCAAGGAGTAGTGAAACTCCCTAGATCTTTTAATTTTGATGGCATGTTATTAACAATCATCGAACTACAACTGGTTGTTAAGTTATGAATATATTTGCATAAATTACATGTTTTATATGTTTGATATTATGTGAGCATATTGAATTTCACTTTTAAATATGTGGCATTGATGAGACCATTCGAAATTAAATTTTTTGTTAAAATATTAATCACATATTTAGAATATAATCATTACTTTCGTTGTTATAAGAATAAAGTAGAATTCTATTTATTATTAAATTGGTTGAGCAAACTTAAGGCTGCTTTGACTCAAATATGTTTAGTCTTATAAAAATAGGTTAGTCATAACTAAAATTTAATGATATAAAATATTTTTAACAAGATTTTCATTATAGATCTAGGAGTCATATATGTAATTGATAAAGTTGTTCTCTACCTAATTTAAGTTAACTTGTTGAGCAAATTCAGACCAACTAAATTTGAATGTGATTCTAGCCTATTAGATAGATTAAGTGATCTTTTCTGAATATTAATAAAGGATATTATTTCAAATAAAATAGTGAGAGTAATCAAATATATGATTAAAGTTCTAATCTTTTTTGGTTTTCATGGCATATAACCTATTACTTGCTTATTATATTTATTTTGTTATAAATAGAAGCTATCTCTATTTGGTGTAGTTAATACTAAATGTTATTAAAATAAATTTCTTAGAAATATGTTACGACTTAGAAGAGTTCTCAAAGTTGGAAAGGAAAGTTTTATTTCTATTGGCAATGTTACTATTAATCACTACAAGAGTTAAGACATTTAGTGACAATTGTTTTGTGACTAACTGTTTTTTCGTCACAAATACGAGGTTTTTTGTGACAAGACAATGGATTGACACTATTGTTTGGATCAACTGTGATGATTTATTTTTTTGTCACTAATACAATAGTAATTGTGACAATTTAGTATCATTCACAATTAAGTTGTCACTATTAATATATTAATAGTGACAACTTTTTCTTTTATCACTAAGCTTTGTCACTAAAAGCCTGTGCAATTTGGCGGCAAAATGATTTTGGCGGGAATAAACTGTAATGGTGACAAAACATATATTAGTAGCTAATATTTTGTATTTGTTGTGACAAAACATAGTTTGGTCACTAATATTTTGTTTTTTTGTTACGAAACTGTGAATCGTCACACTATATTTTACTTGTTGTGACAAAAAATTTTGTCAATAAATATTCAATTAATTAATGTCTAATTTATATTGTCATAATAACCAAACTATAACTACGGTCACAAATATTCGTAAATTAGTGACAATTTTTTGTGACTAAATATTTTTGTCATCACAAAATACGATATTTTTTAGTGCCAAGATAATTGATTGACACTATTGTTTTGATAATCTGTGATGATTTATATGTGTTGTCACTAATACAATGTTTATTGTGGCAATTTAGTTTCTTTCACAGCTAAATTGTCACTATTAATATATTAATAGTGTTAAACTTTATTTTATCACTAAGTTTTGTCACCGCAAGGCTATGAAATTTGATACAAAAATAATTTTGGCGGGAATAAATTGTAATTGTGAAAAAACATAAATTAGTAGCTAGAACAAAACTAGAACAAATACTGCCTTCATTATAATAAGAAACAAAGCTAAACTGAACTGAAGAAATTCCAAGCTAATCTGGCCACCCCCAAGCTAAAGTACTACCAAGTGAAGAAATTCCAGCCTCTAGATTCAACACTTGCTTTGTCCATGACAATTTGGTCAGCAGCAATGCTCATGATGTCACATAATCTGCAAAGTAATGAGCTTCAAAACCCATGTCCTATTGCCTGCAAGTAAGTAAGTCAACTAAAGTATCATTAAGAAACATCAAGTCTCTTAATTGAAGTGAGTAAAATGATTACGAAACTGCAAGGTATACCTGAATAGCCCTATTGAAAATAATAATAATAAAAGATTAAAATATAATAATAATAAAAATATAGACCCATTTTATTTAACAATTCAATACAATTATACCAATTCAATCTAACGCAAGACCAATTCAATGAAATCAAGATACCAATCTAACGCAATTAAGGAGATCCAAAATGAGAGTCAAAGCATCTTCTGTAAGATGGAAAAACACATAATACGACAAATCTGTGAACAACATGTTCTTTTAGTCCACTAAACACCTCCATTTATTCAATTCATATATCTGGATCCTCTTCTTTGCTAAATGCCTTTCCCACTAAAAATGTGGGACGTTGGGCATTAAAAATCTTCATCTAATGTATGGACCATGATAGAGTTTTAACATAATGAGAAATTCAAATTCATAGGATGACAAAAAGTTCCCAACATGAAATTATGAGAATGGGGAATCTAAAATGCTCTTTGGCATTTTAAAATGATTAAGAATCCTTTTTATTTTTCTTTCAAAGATGTTCAACTATTAATAGCAACTTTGTCACCTTCAGAAAGTTGGTAGCCCAAATTCATAATAAGAATCACCAGATTGGTTGTATATCAAAGATTGGATGGTAAGTTTAGTTTGGATACTGGGCTTGAACAAATTAATTTAGGAAAATTAATTGAGACTTATTATGGTTATCGTAATATGTTTCAGACTAATTGCTTGAATTGTGGCAAATATTTTTTTTAGGCCAATGATGAAAGTTACAAATGGATAATATCTTTCCCTTGAATCAAAGTTTAATATTATTGAATTTCTTATTTTTATATTCAGTTGATTTAATTTGATTTGTTGTTAATTTTAGTTAATGAATTAATTAATCGAAAACCCCCACTTTATCTTATTATTTGAAATTAAGAAACTATTATTTGGTTGTCTTAGAATTCGACCTAGTTTCAGGACTATTACAAGAAGTTAGAGAATCATAATTAATTTTTGGGGCTCCGACAATCTAACCATTAGTTTTCGAGAACATCATTCGAGGCAGTCTTTTTGAATTCGATTTTTGCGAGGTTGAGGAGTCAAACAAATTAAAAAAATCATTTATCGATATCTCTAGTAGTAATTAAGTTGCTTTTATTTTTGTAATCATGAAAGGTATGGTTTTAGTTCAATGTATGCAAAAGGAAAAATAATTAAATGTAAATATCATAAAAGGAAAAGTATCTTCTTTTATTATGATATTCATAATAACTAAAACTAACATTTTATAAGTAAAATTCAAAATGCGTAGAATAGCAGAATAAGAACTGTATGCGTAGCATAGCAGAATAAGAACTGTTAAAGATAGAAAAATTTGATGGTGGAAGATAATAAATATGCAGTTATGCAATGAAGAAAGCATCCAGACTACAAAGCATATATAGAGACATGCATAACTTTTACTGAAGCATAATAAAGTAAATAATTTAAATGTGCTGTTTAAATTAATTAAAAAAAGTGGAAAAAATGAAAGTAAATTCTAAAATAATTAAAAAAGAAAAAGAGAGACCAGTTACCATTCATATTGAATAATAGATATTGACGGGAACACTTATATCATCCCAAAATTAAGACTTTTTTCAATATAAAAATAATTTTAATATTTCGTTAAAATAGAAAATTATAATTATTCTACTTAATTTCAAACATGCCAATTATTATGTAATCTCATGCCATATCTTGAAGAAGTCGGACAGTTTTGTTACTTTTTAAGTATATATACTAAGGCTCACTCACGGTCACTGTGGGGAATTGTCAGGCTTTTTTGATGAAAAAATGAGGTGTAAGGAGTTGCGTTAGCGTTTGGGCGGTGTATCGCTGTTGTTTAGTCAAATTCATATAGATATTTAGGTCATATTTACATTTATTTTGCATATTCGTTCATTCATTTTAATAACATTTTTAGGTTAATTTATTTATTTTTATTGAGTTTATTATTTATTTTATTTTTCTTATTTTTTTGGTAGAAAGCATGAAATTTTGGCCTCAAATTAGACCTAAGAAGTTGACTGCAGTAGGTGAATAAAAGGAAATCAAGCACAACAAGAAGTCCACAATAGCAGAAACGACGTAGCACAACAGAGGTTTACGAAGAGGACAAAGCAAAACGGCAGACAACAGGGGATTATACGAAAAGGCTAGCGGCAACAGAGTTTTGGGGGGAATTAACAAAAGAGTTTTTAAAATGGAAAGCAACAGACACGTGGAGGGCGGCAACAGATGGTTTGAAGGCTTTTACGTTTTCAACTTGTGAGAGAGTATTTAATATTTATTAATTGAGAAGACAGGCGGCATAATGAGGAGCTTTATTATTTGAGAGTAGCAAAGGTGAAGAGGGGCACAACAAGGTTTTAATTCTTGGGGAGGACACGTGGCAGCTGGGAATAATTAGGTTTTAATTGGTAGCAAAGTAGAGACGGCGGCAGCAGAGATATATACACAAGAAAGGTTTTCAATTAGCAGAGTTTATACATTAGAGTGGATTTTCGATAGAGTAGCGGCTTCAATTGAAAAGCAGCGGAGAGAGGACGCAGCTGAGGACTTCACGCACGAAGGCTGGACGTAGGACAGGGGCATCGCACAACACAGGCGGTAGCAGATTGGAGGGACGCCGACTGAAGGACGCAGTAGCTGTGTTTGGAGAGACCTGACGCACGCGAAGGGACGCAATTCCAGACCTGTTTTGACGCAATTCCTGACCTATTGAGAAACTTGAGAAAGAAACAGAGGAGAAGGTAAAGTTTTTGTTTTGACTTGGGAGGTCCAGCTTATCCTCGGTTTCCTTCCCCAGATCCGCAGGTCTTCAACTCCTCCAAAACTCCGTCAATCTTCCCATGGTTGGTAAGCCACTTTCCGGTGTCATCTCTGATGCTGTTTACATTCGTTGCTAGCATCGCATTCCCTACATCGCTATCGGCAGTAAGTGAAGCATTGAATGTAAAGTTTCAAGCTTTATTTATTTTCTTTGCTTGGTTTCTACTTTCTACTCTCTTATTTATGGGTTCTCCGAATTTGTTTTTGAAATATCTGCTTGCTTTATTAATTATGAAATGGAGTTGCAAGCATTTGCTTTTTACTCTTCCATTTGTGCTGTTTTGTTTTGAGATCTGGTGGTTAGAGTAGTGGTCTGCGTGTTGGAGGCGGCTGGTTGTTCCGATTACAATGGAGGAGATTGAATTGAGTGATTGAGGCCGCTACTGTTGTAAAGTTTAGATTTTTTTTAATTAATTTCTCAGCTTCTTGCAACTTGGATATTTTTTTGTGCATAGTATGGCTCTTGTGTTTACCCATCTTCTCTGAGGTTTGCTGCTATGATCAATTTTGTTATCTGCAAAGTTAAGTTTTGGGTGACATTGTTACAGAAACTTGCTTGTATTACAGCTTCTTTGAGGTTTGCTGCTATGATCAATTTTACTTGTGGTCTTGACTCTTTATTGGCAATTGAGCAATTAAGAAACTTGCTTGTGGTTTCGAAGGTTCCTACCATAATCTTTGGAATTGATGTTTCACATGGCTCTCGTGGTCAATCTGACATTCCATTAGAGTCAATGAGCAGTATCTAATGAATGTTCTCCTAAAGATAAACGCCAAGGTGAGCCATTAACCAGTATCTAATATGTTGCATAAATCTTTCAATTTATTTTTCCTTGTGTGACAGCACAAATGCTTGATGTTTCTGTTTATCATGCTTATTATCAGCTTTGTGGTCTTAACTCTTTATTGGCAATTGAGCAATTAAGAAACTTGCCTGTGGTTTCGAAGGTTCCTACCATAATCTTTGGATGGATGTTTCACATGGCTCTCCTGGTCAATCTGACATTCCATGTTATTCGTATATAATTTATAATGACTAAATCTGAGTCCCAGGTTCTTTTTAAAATTTTTTGGTTGTAAGTTCTAGGAATTGGCCTACACTTTCTCGTTACCGAGCTTGTGTTCATTGCCAGTTACCAAAGGTTGAGACGATAGATTCTCTTTTCCAGCCAATTGAAAAAGGTGATGATGGGATAGTCAGGTATTATTCAATTGAACTTAAAGTTTTTGTTGTCCCTTTCTTGATTGTCCCTTTCTCTACGTACAACCTCACTCATTTCCCTCCGTATATCCATTAGTGAATCTGCTCCTATTATAGACTGCTTACATATTCAAGTTGTGCAAACCCCATTTTATTTCAGGGAACTATTATTGGACTTCTTCAAAAGGTCTGGCCAGACAAAACCATCTCAGATAATCATATTCAGGTTAAACTCTATTCTCTGCATACTAAACTCTTGTATGAGTTTTGTTGGGTCCCATTTTCTTAAATTTATGAAAGTAACGTGTAAACAAGCAAGGACTCTGTATAGGAGAACCCAGAACATTATGCGTGCTCATTGAGGTGCTCTTAGAGAAAAAGAAGGCTGCAAAAATTTATTAACTTCCACATTTTAGCTCTGTCATCTTTAAGTGCAAGTTATCACATATATAATTGCTTTTTTCTCTTCTTGATTGTCCATTGGGGGTTTTTTAATCAGAATTATGAACAATAGAGCATGACGATTT
>JANZLH020380950.1:0-12645 GCA_026770325.2 Erythroxylum fimbriatum
TTATGGTTTGACTTTTCATATAGACACATGGATCCTGGCTTTCGGGAACGTCCCGGCAACAAAAATTTTTGTTTTCCACACCGCGAGTATGTGATACTTGCACCGGGATTTTCCTACAAAGTATACCTAATTTCAACTCAACTTTATATATACGCAAAATCATACTTCCACTCAGCATCATCTATACATAATCCATAATTCCTTAACATCAAAGAATACAGTTTTACAAGCTCTAAAGGCATTTCAAGCCACATTACATCATCAATCTCAAACAGAATCCAAAATACAACAAAGGATACCAAATCCCATAATTCTCAACATATGTCTAAAGTCTTATTTTTTTTCATCAATCTAACTTGAAATACAAAATATGCAGAATCAAACAAATGTCTTGACTTTCTTTCACCCGATCTCTTTCTCATCACCTAGAGATGAGAATGAAAAGGGGGTGAGCTTACAGCTCGTGGGTAACATGTTTATAACCAAGAAACAAGCAAAACCATTGAAATAGTTATTTCCTTTGTAAAACTCACATTGAAATCCATGTAACACATATTTTCCAAATTCACAACTTATCAAGAAATTCATAAACATCATAAATCATAATTCAATGCATCATCACATTAAACACATTTGATGAAATTCATCATCCAAGCATAACACACAATTTGCATCATAACTTAACATGTCAAAATGCAAATGCACAATCAAATGGCT
This sequence comes from Erythroxylum fimbriatum, assembly GCA_026770325.2. NCBI lineage: Eukaryota > Viridiplantae > Streptophyta > Magnoliopsida > Malpighiales > Erythroxylaceae > Erythroxylum > Erythroxylum fimbriatum. The sequence goes on from JANZLH020380950.1 coordinate 718, forward strand.
TGAGGGTTCCGAGAACAAAACAGAGAAACTGAAGTTTACTCCATGAACGAAACGAGTCCACTTTTCGGATCTCGTGGGCCACAAGTAAGCAACGGGGAGAAGGTTTGACGTCGATGTGCATGTGACTACGAAACGGTTCCTCTCTCGCCCGAACACAATCAAATCGCATGCTTAATTCAATCATTCTCAAATTCATATTCTCATGCTTTTTCTTCTTTCCATGCAATCAAAATGCCATGATACGAGGCATAGCATAATCATGCTCACAATTCAATTTTTATCACAATGTCAAACATCAATATGCATAACATAATATAAAACACATCTTAATAATTCACAATTTATCAATTCAAGCTTATACACACATGTAAGCAAATTCTCAAATCAATCAAAAACAATAAAGCAACATTTAATTGAAATCCTTTTATTTTCTTAATTTGGAAAGAAACCTTAATAGCTCATTACTCAAATTATAAACATGAAGCCCACCTTATTTCCTTGCTTAATACTTGTTCAAAAAGCCTCTACTCTTGTTCCTTTTTGCCTCTCTTACTTTCCTTTATAATGGCAAAATTCCCAAATCAATAAGAATTCAAATGGACAACCCATAACACATAATCACAAAATTGATCTTAGAAAACTTAAACTCATACATTTCTTAAGTTTCATGAACCAAAATCTTTCTAAAATTCCAATAAATCAAATATACTCTTACCTTGATCCTTCACCAAACGTTCTTAGCTTGAATGGAAGCTCTCATCATCCTCTTCCTTTTTCCCTCTTGAATAAACTTCAAAATCCATCTTGAAAGCTTAGAAAAAATCAAAACCCTAACTTCCTTCTTCCTTGCTCACAAAACCGACACTCTCTCCCTCTTTCTCTCTAATTTTCGTTGCTTTTCTTCTTCTCCCTTACAATCCACATTTTTCCACTTCTTAAACACAAGACCACCCCTTTTTATTTACAATCTTGCCATTAATGAGTGTACAAAGGCCAATTTACCCTTACATGTAAGCCTTGTAACTTAAATGGCTTAAGTGTTCTTCCCAAAATGTCCTCATACATATACACTCTTGCTACTTAATACAACTAAACCATATTTTAAAATCCTACCAACATTAACATAATGCTTAACTCCAATTAAAATAATTAGTTTTGCAAAACCTCAAAATTATTTAAATCATGCTTAACTCCTTCCAAAATTAAGACCTTTTTTCTAATAATGCAATTTAAGGAATTTGCTAGTACATCCTTCTAGAAAAATGTTACTCGCTTTCTTAATTTTCTAATGACATCAAAATCATTAAATTTGGTTCAATATTCCAAAATTTATAACCCAAACATTTTCGGACTGTTCTTACACTAAAATAATATTCTGTGCTCAACTTCTATCCGAAAATTGATATTCCTAGCGATTGAATTACAACTTAATTTCATTGGGCAATTTGTAGCCTTATCTCTCTAGTTTAATCCAAATCAAGAATCATCTCATTTGGATAACTAGAGCAAAATTTATGACTAAAACACTGAAGCATACTCAATGAACATGTTTCAATAACATTTTTTCAGCTTTTAACTTCCAGCCTTTCATACATAACCCATCTTGTATCTAAACCATCTTTTCTATTTCATTTCAAATTCAAGAATTCTCCTTTTCTCTATGCATGAATAATCGCCAACAATTTCTCATTTAATAGAAAAGTTCGGGGTCCAACACATGGACTTAGCTTGTAGATGACACTAAACTGGAGCTTAAACTAACGTTCTATCCACCTAGTGAATCACTTGAATAGAGGATTGTCTCCCCTCATCTAGACATCTTAAAAGTAGGTACAGATAGATGGAGAACTATGCTAGTTGGTTTTTTCATCAATAAAGAAATTGCTTTTCTTATAATGAAACATTGGTCATTCAACACATAGAAGTAATATGGTTTAATGGAGGTGCTGGTAAACAATGACCATGTGTTTTTATTTAAAATTTCCAACTCGAAGGAAGATAAACAAGTTCTGTAATCTGGACCCTGGCATATGTAAAACAAACCCCTATTGCTGCAGTTTTGGATACTAGGCCTCAAACTAGAAGATCTGAAACTAGACAACATATAGATATGGTTAAGCTTACATGATGAGGTCCCTCTTGAATATTGGACCACTAGTGGTTTAAGTTATCTTGCAAGCTTTATTAGAAGACCCATAGCACTTGATCAAGCCATGGCTGAAATAAAGAGTGTCAACTATGGTAGAGTATGTGTCTTGGTGACTTCCTTAACTGATTTACTTGATATCATTCCTTTCATCAGCTTGAATGAGGACTTGGAATCTATAGAAGATTAGCTGCAAGTCACATACGCATGAAGGCAACAGATTGGTAAAAAAGGGAGGACTTTTAAATTAGGCAATTATCAGGAATTATTGCTAACAAGCAATAAGAAGTATGTAGTCAATAAAGAAGCTGAAATTGGAGTTGCTGATGCAAGCATAATCTTAGTACAAAATCCTATTTTTGTAGTTACACATGCGATAGAAAAGGCTAACAAAACTGCAACAATATAAACTCCCCTGGTACAGACAATGATATAACCAATGAAACATAGAAAAGGACAGCACAGATGATGCAGTCGAATATAATTGTAGTGGAAGACAATGACATAAGCGCGAAAAAAGACAACACATATAGTGGAGTCGAAGACAAGTGTTGTGGCAAGGGGGAATTCCGAAAATTTAGAGAATAATCTTATTGAAACTCCTGAAAAAAATAGTAGCAATCACAGACAATATCAGCATCAGAGTTTAAAATAGTAACTAGGAAGAAAAAACTTTACCTAAGGGAGACAGCTGCATGATTTTTCTCACTTGGAACATAAGAGAGGTTAATACCCCTAATAAACTATTGATTATTAGAGACATTATCTTGCAGAACAAAGTCATCATGGCTGGTATTTTGGAAACGAGAATAAGAAGGGAGAATTGCAAACTACTGAATTACTTTCTAGCTAAGTGGTAAGCATCTCAAATATTTCCTGTCACCTGAATGGTATAATTTTTTGTCTTATACAACTTTAATGCTATAACTATCATCTCATCTAGCATAACTGATCAAATGGTCCATTTAGAAGTTTCTATTAGATAGCTTAATCAAAGATTGTGTATCTCCTTCATATATGCATATAACAGTGCATATCAGAGAAATTTTCTATAGAATCACTTCAAAGAAATTGCCACTTCCAATACAATCCTATGGATACTATGAAGTGACTTCAATTCCATACTAAGATTCAAGGAAGCTAAGGGTCCGAGGTCATTTTGTAATCCTTGCATAGAACTTAACAAAAGTTTTGAGGAACCCTAGTGCACTGACATACTAATGGGAGGTTGCTTCTATACATAAGCCAACAAGCAATCTAGTTTAAATTTGATAAAGAATAAATCTGATAGAAATGTGGAAAATTCAAGATGGATAAATTTATTTCCCAACTTCTTTTCAAAGTTTGATACTAATCACTTATCAGATCATACCCCCATTATCACTTTTTTGACTGTAAAGAGAATTGTTCATCCTTTCAGGTTCAATGATTTTCTGATGCAAGTAGTTGGCTTTGAGGAAGGATTATGGACTGCATTAAGGTCTAACATTCAAGGATCTTAGTAGTTTATTTATTTAAAGAAATTGTAACTAATCAAATAGGAAATGAAGATGCTTTACAATGTTAACATTAGCAACACACACCACCTTGTCAACATAGCTAGAAAGGAGTTGGAAGCTATACAAATAACTTTAATATGTTAATCCTAGAAATTAGAGAATTGAAGCAAGTGAAAGGGAAGCATTACATAACTATTCCCAAGCACTGTTATTTGATTATTTCTTATACAAACAAAGAGCAAGAGTGGAATGGATGAAACATAAAGATAGAAACACTTTAGTATTCACAAGGCCTTAATTTCAAAGAAGGCTAAAAATATAATTATCTCACTCAATCATAACAACATTGTCCTTGATTCTCACACTCAGTTTATTCAAGGAGCTTATAAACAAACCTTTAGATGCATACTCATTTAAGCAATTTCTCAAGCAAATCATAAAAGACTCTATTTCATCAAAAGATGTAACTCAATTAGCCATATCTATTTCACTGTAGAGGATTACAGATACAATTACATTTCTCCATCCGCTCAAAGCCCCTTGACTAAATCCCTTTAATGTCAAGTTTTTTAGGGAAACTTGTTCCCTAAATGGTAATATGGTTTTAGAAGCTATGATGGAATTCTTTAATAAAGGTACACTTATGATTCCTTTTATAAAATCATTTCCAAACTTATACCTCAAAAGCTCAAAGAAGGTCTTCATAATAATATTATCCACACTCAAGGTGCATATATACCTGGTAGAATAATTGGTGATAATATTCTAATACTTCAAGAACTCAGTACCAATTACTCAAAGAGGAAAAGCAAACCTAATTTTTGTGTCAAAATTGACCTCAGGAAAGCATATGACAATGTTTATTGGATTTTCATCACAAATATTTTACAGACTATGGAATTTTTAGGTATTTTCATACAATGGATTGAGCAATGTTTAATGAATTCTTCACATAGCATCTTGGTGAATGGAAAACCAAACATGTTTTTTCAAAGTAATGAAGGGATTAAACAAGGAAATCCTTTATCTGTATACATCTTTGCCTCGGTGATGTAATCTCTCTATAAGATCATTGAGAATGTAGTGTCAAGACAAAGGACTTCAAATATCACTCAAAGTGTGGAAAATTTAAAAAGTTGACATCGTCTCTAATTCTACTTTGATTAAAGATCTAAAGATGTTCCAAAGAGTCTTATGATTGTAAGTAAATTGTTCCAAAAGCAATATATTTCTATCTACGAGTGCCTCGGATCTCCAACATTTGATTTCAACCTTAATTGGTTTTCAGTTACAGGTATTCCCAATGAAATACTTAGGCATCCCTATTTCTCCTTAAAGATTGAAAGCAAGGGATTGCACTGAACTGCTTGATAAAATACAAACCAAAATTTCAACTTAGAGCTCCAAACACCTTTCAAGAGGAGTAAGAATACATCTTATTAACTCGATCCTCAACTCCATCAACAACTATTGGGCTACCCACTTAGCTTGTTCAGGTTCAATCTTGAAAGCATTGATAGTATGTTCAGTAACTTCTTATGAACTAGCAGTAAGGATAAGAACTATAAAGTTATGGTGAAATATACAGAAATCTACATACCTAGGAATCAAGGTGGTTTGGGGATTTTTTTTCATTAAAATTATGATCTTAATCTTGCTCACAAAAAAGCTTTAGGGACTAACAGATGACAAGCAATCTCTATAGTGCAAATGGATCCATAGCTAATTTATCAAAAATAGGAGTATCTAGGTAATAGACTGTTCACACTTTCCCTCTACAACCCTTAAGGCCATTCTAAAGCTGAGAGATAAGTATAGGATTGACTTCATTGGTTTGACAGGTAATGGGAAATCCATTAATTTTTGGTAAGATAATTGGCTTTCTATGGGACCATTGATCAATTCCAATGTGGCTGACTCTCTAAATAGGTGAATTCCCTTAGATGCTTCGGTAGCTATAGCATTACATTATAAAGAAAAATTTTAGAACACAACACTATTTAACTCATTTTCTAAGGAAACCTTTAGTACTTACTGCAATACAGAAACTGAAAAATACATTTGGGGACACTCACTTGATGGCAAATTCTCAAATTCTTCTTACAAGAAGTTACTTTTCAAACAACTTCCTAAGCTTTCATGGACCAAAGTTATTTGATCAAGTTATCTTCAACCTCAAGCAGTGTTCACTCTATAGATTTCTGTGAAAGGCATGTTAAGAACAGTCAATAGAATTGCCAAATACACATAGCTTAGCAACCGGTATTGTTTATGCAGAGATGCAGAGGAAACTAGTGAACAATTATTCTTCAAATGTCATTACATTAGAGATAGGGAACTACTCAACAAATGCACGTTAACTTGTAAAATAGATAACATGGACAACATCCAAACCCAGTGGTTAAACTACAGAAACAACATTGCTAGTAAATGCTTTTGGCTAGCCTTATCTTTGATAATCATAATTGTATGAGACGAGAGAAATTTTAGAACCTTTCAAGACAAAATAGCTCATCAGGAGAAGTTCTATAAACAATTGGTACAATAAATTAGGCTCTAGATCAATAAGGATGCCTAAATATGGGATAACTGTGATATCCCGTTATTCATGTTGAGGCCAGAATAGTGTATATGAGAGTTTATTGAGAAGTTAGAAAGTGCATTTCATGCTCATGCATAATATAGCATACACATACACGTGAATATTGATTTTTGCATATTAAAATGATTGTACATGCATTCATTGACATTTTTCTGGTATAATTGATTTTATAAGTGTGATTATATTGAGAATTGTGGTTTTTATGTGTTGAAAATTGATTTGGAGAATATATGTATTGATTTAGAATTTTTGGTCAAATTAGAGAAGTTTATGAAATTTTTGGGTATTTTTGGACTAGGAAAAATATCAAGTGGCAAGACAATTGATAAATAGTAGTAGAATTAACTATCAAATGGCAGTGGAAATTTTGATAAATGGATTTGGGATTTATTGGCAAATGTCATTTAAAATTGGGAGACAATTGGAGTAGAAATTGGATTTGGTTGAACTAGTTAAATAAGATACCTATTTTAAATCCATAGAAATTGGACATGTGGCAAGTGACAAGTGTGACTTGCCAAGCCAAGTCTTAAAGTCCACAATTCTTTTCAATTTAAAAGACCATCTTTGTTTTGTCTCCCACGATTGCCTTATGCTTTCTTCTTCTTCTCCTTCATTTTTCTTTTCTTCACTCACTCTCACCTCATCAACATTGAAGATCACTCTCACCTCCATTTGCTACTATCATTTTTTTCTATCTTCTTCATATTTGTCACTAAATACTTATCCCTAACACCTTTAGAATTATGAAGATCGTATGATGCGTGGGAGCTAAGGTTAAGTGATATTTTGAAGATTTTGAAGCTAAATCAAGTAAGTTATACTTTAATTATCATGGGTAGTGTTAAATGAAACTAATATGATGAATAATTAGAGATTGATGACTTGATCATGAAACTTAGATGTGTGAGTCATGAGTGATGAAATGAATACATTGATGTCTTTCTTTTATATGTACGATGATTTATGAATCATAAATTGTTATAGAGATGTTTTTGAGTTCGAAAGATCATTGAAAATATGCATAAAATGAGAAGAAAAGTTTTGGAGATGAAATGACGATATTAAAGAAAATGGAGAAGTGCAGAAAATATGGTGAATATGCATGTATGATAGGTCCTGTTTTCGTTATTATGGTCAAACATAGAGTATGATTTCTTTGCGATACAAATTGAACTGAAATGGAAGTAGGAATGAAGAGAAAATATTGAGAAAATAAGCTAGAAGAGATAGACTAAGCAAAAGAGATGATCTAAGATGAAAATGATGATGAAGGGTGCTGGAAAATGTGCAGATGCAGTGTTTTCATTGAACATGCATCTATAGTTTGGCCATATCTTGATTTGTAGATATCCAAATGAGGTGATTTTTAATTTAGATTAAACTATAGACATATGAATACAAATTTCTTGAAGAAATATAATTTTATTTCTATCTCTAAGAATTCCTAAATCTGGCTTAAATTTGAGTACAGAGTACTGTTATAGTTTAAGAGCAGTCCGAAGTGTTTTGAGTATAACTTTTCGTATATTGAATAAAATTATATGATCTTGTGTCATTAGAAACTTAAGACATAGGTGAGCAATGTTTTAGAAGAAAGTGTTGCCTAAATACTCAATTTTCCTTTTCTTAATGATCGTGCAATGTTGACCCGAAAGTCTGTTTTGAGAAAAAAGCTTAAATGATTATTTGAATGATGAACTTAGAATAAATTTGTTTTATTGAGGTGTAAACCTAAGTTCAAATCATACGTATGTGAGTTTTGATATATGAGTGATCAGGTGATGAGAATTATGGATATATACCCGAGATTGTCATTGAGTATACATAGTACATAATTTATATATACTTATGTGCATAAATGAGAATTTAAATAACTGTACAAATTTGTGATATTTGTAAATGTATATTGCAGATATATAGGAACATTTAGAGCGTCAACATCCAGACGTTGCCGAGACTTCAAGGAAATAGCTTTCTAGAGCAACCTGTGAGTAACCTAGACGGTCTCACTTGATTACTTGTTTGTTTTAAATTTTGTATTGAATTATTTTATAAATATGATTGTGTTGATTCCGAACTTTGAAAGTCCGAGGCGTTTGATGCATAGATGTGATATTAAAAGTGCTCCTTGTATGTGAATCTGACTGAAATAAGCGTACTAAAAAATTTTGTTGAATGCCGGACCAAGGTCCGATGATAAATGTGAATATGAAACCATTTGATTGATTGAGAATATGAGAATGTGATACATTTCATTACATGAATGCATGAAAGATAAAGGCAGTTGTGATCGGAGTCGCCAGAAAAAGAGCTTAAAGCTCAGCATCTGGCTCAGTTGCCATTATACCTAGTATCCACTAAAGGATATAGGAAATTATTTGATACAGGCTCGGTATCCATAAGGGATATAGGCTAGTGAAGGCACTCGGTCATAACAAAATAATAAATGAAAGTGAGTCTCATGATCATTGCATTTATAATTGATACGTGTATTATAAATGATTGAAATGATCGGTATGATTACTCTGAATGTGATATGTGATGCTATATGATAAATGAGATGAGGTGAATTATGTCTTTGTATAAGATGATGTGTTGTATGAATTGAATGAACCATCGAGGATGGTTACCTCTCTGAGTTCGCAAAACTCACCAAAATTACAATGTTGACATTTTAGGTATTGAGAGAGGACACTAGTGACAGAGAGACTCTACAAGAAACATAGTTCTTGTACTTTTGGATTAGAGAAATGGCTCAAAGGTCAATCAGCTGAGACTGGAGGATTAGATAGAAATTTTTGTATAATTCCTCTTTCATGTAGCGTGTTTTGTATTCGGATTTGATGATGTACATATTTAGTTGAATTCGTAAAATTTCAATGTATGTTTTCTATTTTTATGAAATAAATGAAATGAGGATTTCGGTTTTAAAATATTGTGACATTTATGTATTTATGGTGATGACATGATTAAGTTAGTGATGTGAGTGCCCTAACATGCCACTCTTGTGGGGTACGTATTCGGATATCACTCAGGATGTCAGGTACGTGCCTTACGAGAGTGGGGTGCTACAATTTTTGGTATCAGAGTGTGTTTGGCATCCATAAGGACATATAGGAATATTAGACATGAAATGTCATGAGAAATGCGGTTAGTAATCGAAATTATTGTCTATTATAGGTCATCCGACATAGATGATCAAGTGAGACAATCAGCTGACCTATAATCAGTAGGAGCCAGTAGAGAGTCTTCTGTACCTCGCCCTGAGGTAATGACACCCAAAATTCCCGAGAGAAGGGAAAGGAGGTATGCTAAACTGCGAAAGTAGGGGGCTGTGGACTTCTACAAAAGTATAGACGCTGTAGAGGCCGAGGGATGGCTAAATATAACGGAGAGAGTTTTTGATCAAATGAATTGTGAGTCGGACGAGAGGTTCGACTATGCAGTCTCTTTACTGCAAGGCTCAACATATCAATAGTGGAAGACTATTCCAGGCAGTACCACCAGGCCTTGTAACTTGAAGTGGGAATACTTTCTAAGGGTCTTCAAGGAGAATTACATGCCCAAGATCTACCTGGACAGAAAGATGAAGGAATTTCTGGATCTGAAGCAGGCAGATTATCAGTAGCAGATTATGAGATCAAGTTTAATGAGATGATGGGGGTATGCTACTGCCTTGATTCTTACAGAGGAAGACAAGTGTAGAAGATTTGAGGATGGGCTGAATATGGAGATCAAAACAAGGTTAGCGATCTCCAACTTGAGTAGTTTTACTGAGTTGAGAGCTGCCTCAATTAGAATTAAGTACCTATTGGGAGAGGGACAAGCAGAGTATGGGCAAGGGTCTAGAATGATGAGGCCCAGTGAAGTTTAGGGTAGTTCTGGCAGAAGATTTAGTAAACTCCAGAACATATCCTTTTGACCACCGGCTGGATCACGACAGTTGGGGTTCAAACAGAGGGGTAGCTTCATACAGTCTAGCAGTGGAAGAACTGCAGTATCGGGCCAGTTACCCAATTGTGAGCACTATGGGAAGAAGCACGGTGGTGAGTGTTGGACATTAACGGGAGCTTGTTTTCGATGTGGCTCTCTTGAGCACAGAATCTGAGATTGTCCTATTATTGCTAGAGCCCAATCTGGTGTGAGAGGGGGATCAGTAAGTGAAGCTACTATGCAGCAGGGTCGAGCTAGTGGGTCTGGGCTGAGAGGCTGTGGTAGAGGCAGAGTAAGCTCTGGGAGTCCTTCTATTAGGACTGAGGTGCGGAGCAACCAACCGCAGTCTTAGTTCCAAGTGTATGCCATGACCAGACAGGAGACTAAATATTCTCTAGATGTCGTTGCAAGTGCGTTACTTATTTTTTATTATGAACCATTTGCATTGCTAGATCTTGGATCTATACATTCTTTTATCGCACCGCTTCTGACATCTAGGTTGCATTGTGATAGAGAGTTACTGAAGCATGGATTAGAGGTGAGTACACCGATAGGTGGTACCACAATTATAGGAGAAGTCTGCAAGAGGTGCTTGATTCGAATTGATTAGGCAGAATTAGAGGCAGGCTTGATTGTACTACAGATAAGAGATAGAAATTATCCTAGGCATGGATTGGCTTATTGCTTATAGGGCTATCATGAACTGCTATACTAAGGAGGCGATATTAGAATCTCCTGATCAGCTAAAAGTAAATTTTCGGGGTATTATTCAAGCAGTACCAGCCAGGTTGATCTCATTCATGAGTGTATTGAGGTTGATGCAAGGGAGATGTGAGGCTTATTTAGCCTACATTATAGATACTCGAACTGAGCAGAATCTGTAGGATATTCCTGTGGTTAGGAAATTATTGGATGTGTTTACCGCCGAGTTATAAACAGAGTTTACGATCGATTTGGTTCCGGGTGTTGCTCCTATATCTATTCCTCCATATAGGATGGAACCTATGGAACTAAAGGAGTTTCACCTTGGGGAGCTCCAGTATTATTTATGAAGAAGAAAGATGGAACTCTGAGATTATGCATTGATTATAGGCAACTAAATAAGGTAATAGTGAAGAACAAGTACCCGTTGCCTAAAATTGATGATTTGTTTGATCAGTTGCAGGGAACTCAGGTGTTCACTAAATTAGACTTGAAATCTGGATACTACCAGTTAAAGATTACAGAGACTGATGTACCGAAAATTGCATTCAGGAGCAGGTATGGGCATTTTGAATTTTTAGTAATGCTGTTTGGGTTAACTAATGCCCCAATTGCATTTATGACTTTCACGAATAAGGTGTTTTAGCCCTGCTTGGATCGATTTGTGATTGTGTTTTTGATGATATCCTAGTGTATTCAAAGAGCGGAGAAGAACATGCTGAGCATTTGAGAGTGATTGTTGGGACCCGATCCGGGAACCCGGATCTTAACCGGAAAACGGAAATGGAAAATCGAAAAGCAGAATTCTGAATCAAATGCAAATCAAAAGTCGCGAATAGGAAAACGAATAACAAAGCGGAGACGAGTGCTCACATTCCGACATCCCGAAGAAACACAAAGTATCGAAAACTTATCGCGTTGGATAACCTAAGACGAACCTTTTCGAAATCCGGTCTATTTTTTTTTCATTCTTATTCTTTTCTTTTTCATCTTATTCATCTTAAATCCATTTTCATACTAATCAAAACCATATAGTTTTCCCT
>JANZLH020381117.1:0-12620 GCA_026770325.2 Erythroxylum fimbriatum
TTTACAAATGTTATAATTCATTTAAATGCCTCAGAATATTAAAAATTAACTTATAATTTTATGAAATATTAGTTAAATTTGCACCTTTTGCTTATAGAATAAATATTGATCAAGAACTAGAGGTTGGCATTAATACATGTATAACTAACTAGGTATGTATATTTCTTTCATATTTATTTATGAGCAACGAATATTTTGAGAAACTATAATTCAGATAATAATTCGGAGTTTAATATGTTTATGTTTATAAGTTTCATCAATGTACTTCAAAATAAGTATTGGTGGAGGTGTTGCGTGTAACCGGACGTAAGAGAAATAATGATTATCAACTTAAATAAAATAGGGGATGTTGAAAAGAAGTATGTGACTGGAGAATCTCGTAGGTGGCAATGCGATTTATATAATGTTTTTAACAAAATTAAGATATTAATGTAAGATAATTATATTATGCTTATAGGCACTTATATTATAGTAAGTGATGGTGTCATTTGATTTTCAGTGTGATCATAGTACAGTTCCTTTCTTCCTCTCTTATTTAGGAAGACAAAGCATCCAAAAAGAAATAAATATTATAAACTAATAATTTTGATAAATTTGGCTTATTAATTAAGTGAACATGTTCTTCGCAACAATTCTATAAATGCAAAAGTTTTGATGAAAGAAAAGAAGGGAATTTTGCAAGGTTTAAAAAATCAAACTGGACCTGACCATTCGGTTCGACCAGAAAAAGGTTGAACCGGCCGGTTTTTATGCAGAGAGGTTATCAGGTGAAACCGAACCGGACCACTGATCGGTTCAAACTTTTTTCGGTTGGACTGGACGGTTCGGTCCGGTTTTTAAAACCTTGGACTTTCACTAGAAGCTTCCTAATTAGGGCTCTAATGTCTCCGTCGTCAGCGTCTCCAGGTGGTTATGGAGGTAAGATCTTTCTGGTTTGATCCTCGTAACTTCTTCTTCTCTTTCTGTCTTCACTCATTTTCCCCTTTTTAGGAAACAAGGAGGTTCTTCCTGTGTGTTTGCAGTCCGACTACTATCTACGTACTGGGTATTCTTGGATTCTCGTTAGAGTCTCCAAAAAATAACTAGTCTCATGTGGCATTTCTTCTCCAACTAGTTTATGACCAGTTGTTCCCTAATATTATTATAGATGATTTCCGTGAGGGCAAGCATGTCTCTTTCCCTTTTAGCAAATCTTCTGTTATTCCTCTCCCGCTAGATATCCTGAATTCATGCTGTAAAGGCTACCATGTAAACACCCTTGTCGTGTTTGGGTGTATGGTTTCGTAGTATCTCTTAGATAATGTCATTCAGATTGCTATGATGGCTATTGAGTGCATATAGAGATGCAACTTGCCTCCATACTCTATTAAAAAACTCACAGCTAAAAAATAAATGGTCCTTGTCCTTATCATCTAGATTACAAAGTATACGTCTTTTAGAGGAAGGGGTGAATTTTAGTCTAGACATAGTGCTTAGTCTATCCTTCATGGCTAACCAACTCAAGAAGTTAGCATTTGGCTTGGTAGCATTTCTCCATATCAACTTACCCCATCCTACTGTAGGTATTGTCCTATACTTCAGTTGTTTTGCTTGCCTATTTGTTATGTCCCTTACAACTAGTCCATTCCAAAAGCATGTATCCTCTCCTTTATTGTATCGATATTGTGGTATCGATAGAGCTCTAATCTCCTCTTAGGAAAGATCCCATTTACCATTAGCAATTAACTCTTAGAATTTAAAATATATGTAAAGTATCCCTAGCGATCAGATGGTGAATTAGAGCTCCCTGACCTGTCCAATTGTCATACTATAAGGAAATTATCTTGTCCCTATTCTGCAAGTAATCTAATGTTGTACTTCCTTCACCAGTCTAAGAATTTGGTTAAAGAACCATTAAAAAACTATCTTTAGGTATGATTGCCCATAGACTTTCACCCTTTAATATATAGGTATGCACCCATTTAACCTATAATGATATCTATCGCTCTCTTGTCTTCATGACAAGTTTTTCCAATTGAGCTATTCCTTGGTTTTGTGATCTCTTTTCGGATCAGTGTCTCATGGCAAATCTGGAAGATATTGAGAGGCTTCAAGGGGGTATGAGGGGTTATCATTGGACGAGGGAGGGTTTGAAGAGGTGGAATTGAAGTCCCAGATTTGGGAGAACAGGGGGAGACTCGAAAGTGGTTGGATGTGGGAAGATTTTTGACGGACAAACCTGTGAACTTTGCAATCATGAAGAATGTTATGGAAGTAGTTTGCAGACTAGTTAAGGGTGTGTCTATCAAAGATATTGGCCAAGGACGTTTTCTGTTTCAATTTTTTCACGAATTGGACTTTGATCGTTTCTCTAACGGAGGGCCATGGACTTTTGATTAGCAGTTGCTTGTTCAGGAACTAGTTTATGATATTCTTCAACCATTGCAAGTAGAGTTACGGAGAGTGGATTTTTGGGTCCAGGTATTTGATCTCCCACCCGGATTCATGTCTGTTCATGTGGCCAAGGTAATTGGAGATTTTATTGGGTCCTTTATTTCATCAGACCCTAGAAACTTCGACGGTATTTGGAAAACGTATATCCGAGTGAGAATGTCGGTGGATGTTAGGCACCCATTGAAATCAAAGATGAAACTAAAGAAAAAAGGGAGGTGATTCAGTACTGGTCAGCATCAGCTATGAAAGGCTCCCTCCCTTTTGTTATTTCTGTGGGAGGTTGGGACATGTAGATCGATTCTGCGAGCGTAAGTTTAACGCCCTGGTGGAGAAGAGAGATGCTATGTTTTCTGGATCGTCGTTGAGATCTGCATGGTAAAAGGGGTTGACTGTGGGAGAGAAGTGGTTGCGGGAGGTGGTCAGTGAGGGAACAGACGCTATGGGGGAGGCTGATGTGACGAGAATGGAAGTTGAGCAAAATCATACAGTAAATTTGGGATCTGTTTCTATTTTGACAGTTGGAGGAAAACAAGGCAAAGATAAAAGAGCAACAATGGAGGAATTAAAGCACTAGTCTTCTCTTGGTCACGAGGTTGAATTTGACAGGGAAGTGGTAGACCCCAAGAGGAGAAGGGGGGAAGCTAGGCTGCCTAAAATTCATGTTGGGCCAACAAATGGAAATGGGGCGGGTCCTGTCATCCAAGCTGCCAAGAGCAATGAGTGTGTTAAGTTGGAACTGTCATGGGCTTAGGCAACCACGAGCAGTTCGAGTTTTAAAGGATTTGACATCCTTAAAAAAGCTTGTGTTTGTTTTTAATGAAAATTCTCATTGATCGGTCTGTAGTTGATAGAATTAGAAGAGAAGTTAGTTTCGAAGGTTGCTTTGTAGTTAATCCTATTGGGCAAGGTGGAGGTTTGGCTCTGCTCTGGAAACTAAATAATACCGTTAATCTTCTTGGTTACTCATCGAACTATGTGGATGTTAAAGTTTGTTAAGAAAAATTCGGTAGTTGGCGTATGACAAGTTTTTATGGTTTCCTAAAATGGTCTAGGGGGCGCCAATCTTGAGACCTCCTTCACCAATTAAGTGTGAAATCTAATTTGCCTTGGGTTGTTATAGGTGATTTTGATGATATGTTGTCAGCGCAGGAGAAGTTCGGGGGACACCCTCGACCGCTTTAGACAGTGATGGGTTTTTGGAGAGCTATCGTAGATTGTAGTTTTTACGATCTTGGTTGGGTAGGTGAGAAATTCACGTGGGAGCGGAGGCGTTTTGGGCGTGTGTGGTTGAAGGAGCATCTAGATAGGGGGATGAGTTGTGTTAATTGGCATGAGATGTTCCAAAATGCGTGGGTTCATGTGTTGGATGGTAGTACTTCGGATCACTGGGCCATCTTGTTTAGTTAATAGGGTGTCTGTGATTCGTTACGTGCCAAAAAAATTCAAGTTTGAGAGCATATGAACTAAGGAGGCGGAGTGTAAACGAGCGGTGGAAGCTAGCTGGTTAGCAGGGGGAGGCGTAATTCAGAATCTGGACAGTTGTCGGGATGCTCTGGTGGTGTGGAGCAGGGACAACTTTAAAGAATTTGATCTGTGACTTCGGGAATGCAGGAGTAGGATGGGGATATGGAGTATATGTCGGGATGATATCTTCTAGCACTTATACTAAGAAGCAAAACAAGAAAACTATAATGTTTTGAGACTGAAAGAAATTTTTCTGAAGCAAAGAGCTAAGCAGTTTTGGCTCAAAGGAGATTTCAATTCAAAATATTTCCATGCGGCAATAAAGAGTCGGAAGAAGTGGAATTACATTGGCGTTTTGAGAGATGTCAGTAATGTCCTGCAAGAAGACCATTCACAAGTTTCCAAGTTGGTGGTGGAATATTTTTCCAATTTATTTACGTCAGGTGTAGATGCTATAGAGGAGATTCTGGAGTGTGTTGATTCTAAGGTTTCAAAGGATCATAATGTTATGTTAATTGCTGATATTACTGAGGAGGAGGTTCGCGAGGCGATCTTCTCTATACATCCTGATAAATCACCTGGTCCTGATGGATTTAATCCATGTTTTTTTCTAACTTATTCCAACAGTGAAAGCTGAGGTTCTTGCGGCATGCAGGTTGTTCTTCCGGGAGGGTATCCTACTGGAAGGTCTTAATTGTACTAACCTGGTACTTATTCCGGGAAGAAAAATCCAGAGCGTATGACTGACCTTCGGCCTATCTCACTTTGTAATGTGATGTACAAAATTATTGCGAAGGTTATGGAGAATAGACTCCGGAGTGTGTTGAATGAGGTGGTTTTGGATGTTTAGAGTGGTTTTGTGTTAGGAAGGATGGGTGCAAACAATATCGTCATTGTGTAGGAGGTCCTACACTATATAAAGAGGAAGTCACAAGGGGCGGTGGGAGTTGCGGCACTAAAAACTAATATTAGTAAGGCCTATGACAAGGTGGAGTGGCCTTTTCTCCAGAGAATTATGCTCAAATTGGGTTTTGCGAAGTCTTGGGTGAGTTGAATCATGTTATGTGTGGAATCCGTCAAGTACAACATTTATTAAATGGGAAGGAGATCGGGAAGGTACAGTCGCAGAGGGGGGTTCATCAGGGAGACCCATTGTCACCGTACCTGTTTATTCTATGTGTCGAAGTATTGTCAACTTTGTTGAGAAATGAGGAGAGGAACGGTAATATAAAAGGATGTTGGGTGGCCTGTGGTGCCTCGAGGGGCTCGCACTTGTTTTTTACTGATGATAGTTTTTTGTTCTTTTAGGTGACTATTGTGGAGACTGAAATTGTCAGAGACTGCTTGCAGAAATATGAGTCGGTGTCGGGGCCAATGATCAATTTTGAGAAGTCATGTATCTCGTTCAGTAAGAATCCGAACCATAATTTACGTGAGTAGATTGCTAATCTGTTAGGCGTGAAGGTGGTGGAGGACCATAGAATGTATTTGGGTATGCCGACGGTGATAGGGAGGAATAAGGTGGAGGTGTTTAATTATGTGGTGGAAAAGGTGTAGCGTAAATTGACCTTGTTGAAAATCAAGAATGTTTTTGAGAGCAGGGAAATAAGTTCTTTTACACTCTGTTGCGTAGACTATCCCCAATTGTTTGATGTCAGTTTTCTTGCTTCCTTTGGAAATCTGTAATAAGATTGAAAAGCTTATGAGTGAGTTTTATTAGTGAATGGGGGGAGGAGATTGAGGTATTCATTGGATGAGGTGGGATTTGTTATGCGCTCATAAGAAGGGAGGCGGCTTGGGGTTTAAAAAGCTTAGAGACTTTAACATCTCTTTTATGGAGAAACAAGGCTGGCGTTTATTGCTCTACCAGAATGCTTTGGCGTCTCAGATCCTAAAGGCCAGTATTTTCCAAAATCCTCCTTTTTTGACTCTTGTTTGGGTTCCAATCCTTCGTTGGTGTGGCAGAGTATTAGAGAATGTATGCAAGTACTGAGGGAAGGTTGTAGGATTCATATTGGTGACAGGAAAAACACTAGAATCTGGGGTGATCCTTGGTTGATTGCTGATAACCCCTATGTTGAGACTATGAATACGTCAAGCAAAGACGATGCTACGGTGGAGGATTTAATAGTGATGGATTCGTTAAGGTGGGATGGGGAGGTGTTAGGTGAAGTGTTTAATCAAAGAGATCAAAATTTGATTAAACGCATTCCCTTATGTAGGGAGAGGGAGGATGGGTGGTTTTGGAAAGGGAGCTTCAGAGGCTGTTATGTGGTGAAGGAAGGATACCGAATGATTTGGAGTTCAACTGAAGAAAATTTTATTGGGTTGGGGTAGATTGGGGGAGAGTTTGGAAGTTCGAAGTCTACCTAAAGGTCTGCTCGTTCTTGTGGTGAGTGTTTACTATGTCGCTTCCTACGTTGTGTAATCTCCAGATGAAAAGGGAACAGCTTATGAATATTTGTCCTAATTGCGGAGGTGATCGGGAGTTTGATACTCATCTTTTCATTTCATGTAATTTTTCAAGAAATGTGTGGTTATGGTTGGGTGTAGGTTGGTTCGGAGGTTTTGAGTCTACGTAGGAGTGGTTCAGTCGACTTCAGGGAATGGCCAGTAAGGAAAAGATTTGTAGGGCGGTGATTGTTTATGGCGGATTTGGAAAAGGAGGAATTGTGCGATTTGGAGACAAGAGCTTTTATCAAAGGAACAACTCTTGCGAGTGGTGTCAGGAATATGGCGGGAGTGGTCCTCTCGTTTGGTGGTTAATCAAGAAACTTCAGGGGAGGGGCGAGCGAAACAGCGATGGAGCAAACCTCCGAGGGGGTTGTTAAATGTAATTTGGATGGGTCTGTGGATGTGGTAGGAGCAAGCAGCGGGGCTGGTTGGGTGATCAAAAATAGTGATGGCATTTGATTGGTGGGGCTGCGACGTGGTTTGATGGGATTGTTGATCCTTTGTTCGTTGAAATCTTGGCTCTCAAGGAAGCGATATCGTGGTTAAAGGATCATAACTTGTTTAATGTGTTAATTGAGAGTGACTCTCATCTTTTATGTGAGGCAATGAATTCGAGCTCTACATCATTAGGCTATTTTGGTAACATTATTTTGGATTGTAAGACCTTGCTTTTATCAATTGGTAGGCCAAATATTACTTTCATTTGTAGGTTAGCGAACGAACTTGCTTACGTGCTTGCACGAGCAGCTCTTTCTGGGTCTGATAGGGAGGTATGGGGGTCTGTCCCATCCTCTTTTGCTACTAATGTTCTTATTTCAGATCTATAATAATAAGCATTATCACAGTTAACTAAAAAAAACAAGAAGAACAGAAAGAAGGAGCTTTTGCATTGGCCACTTTGGAGAGAAACCCTAGAGAGAATTATTGAGAGAATGAGAAAGAGAAGAAGAAAGAGAGAAGTGGATAAGAAGTCGACATCGACGTACTTCCCGAATTTGGAGTTTCCCGATATTACTGCCTCCTGTCTTCGTTTAGAATCATATTTCCTGTTATTTCCAATTTTATTATTGTATAGAACTGGGAATAGTAGTTTGATGGTAGGATTGTGAATGTTGAGATATTTTATACTCACCTTCGGGTTTTTTTCTTTGTTTTAATAAAATCTTATTGTTTTTATGTTTATTGGATTTATTATGATTGATTTTTGTGATTGTATAATTCAGTAATAAACTGGAGGGCGAATCGAATGAAAAAAATTAAATTGGGCTTATGAGAGTTAGGTGATTTAATAAGAATGAGAAATTAATCAAATCGGTAATAATTGTGTGAAGAGAGATCTCGTATAGGTTCTCGATAGTTTAATGGACAACTTTAGATCTAATTAGGGTTTTTGGATAGATTGTAAATTGAGAGATTGCAATTTTCCATAATCTGATTAGGGTTTATAATTTAGGGTTAATGGTTATAACTCGAGAGAGAGTAATCAACCTTAAGATTGTCTAGAACCAGTAATCTGGTAAGTCATAATCGATTAGGTTAGCATTAAAGATAGGTAAATCATTCTTCCTCTTAATTGATAGTTTTTTTAGGTTAGTTCTTCGGTGTGATGCAATAGTTAAATTGTTAATATTTTCGTAATTGATTTTTGGATTGAATTGAATTCTTGTTTTAGTTTGCTATCTTGTGAATTTCTACGAATTGTGTTGGCCTTAGATTTTAGGACTAAATTATCCCTCATCGTGGGATCGACACTTTAGGTACTACGCGAACAACCCCGTGCACTTGCGAATTTTCGAGATTAACTAATTAAAACTTACATACATTAGAAAACCCCGATTAAGTTTTTGGCGTTATTGCCAAGGAGGCGTATATTATTTTAATTCTTGTTGTCTAAGGTTTTTTTAATCATCTTTAGTTTAAAAAAATTAGGCATAAAGTAGACAACACACCAACTTGTGTATCATCAGATAACAATGGGGAATCTCAAGAGTTGAATGCTAAAAAGAGATGGAAAGAATGATGGTGGAGGAAATACATCATGGAGAGTGACGAACCCTTATGAACATCATGAGGCCACCACTCAATGCCTATTGTCAAGGGATTACGCGACCACCAATGCAAGCGAATATGTTCAAGATCAACCCATTACTGCTAAACATGTTGCGAACCAACATGCAACATCCAATGAGGATCCCAATGCTCATTTAGCTAATTTCTTATAAATTGGCAACACCTTCTGATATATTGGGATGTCGGATGGTGCTATTAGGATGAGGCTTTTGTTAAGTCAAAATGACTTTACGATTAATAATTTTGATGAAGACCAAATAATAATGAAAGAAGAAAGTAAGACAAAGCGCGAAGAAACTGAGATGGAAGAAAAATGAGACAGAAGCAGACACAAATGAGACGGAAGAAAATGAGACGGAAGCAGACACAAAATAAGACGGAAAAAAAATGAGACGGAAGAAAATGAAATGGAAGCAGACACAAAATGAGACGGAAGAAAATGAGATGGAAGCAGATACAAAATGAGACGGAAGCAAAAATGAGATGGAAGCAAAATGAGATGGAAGCAAAATGAGACGGAAGCCGAAAATAAGACGGAAGATAAAAATAAGATGATAGAAAATGAGACGAAAGCGGAAAGCGAAACTAATGATGAAGACCCGATACCACGTCGGATGATTAATCAATTTGAGTTAGTTACAGAACTAAACTGAATAACTGATTCTTCAAAGATCAAGAAACAAGAAGAAAGAAGCAGTTATCAAGAAGCGGTTGAAGACGAAGACTATAAATACGAGTTGGAGTTGACGACTACAGAAATTAGAGATTTTAAGAAGCTAGTGAAATTCAAAAGAGCTAGAGATTCAAAAGCTAAAAATTTTATTCTTTGCGCTAAACTTAGAGCTACTATTGTATGTAACAAAGCTCGAAACATCTTTCAATAGAAAGAAGAAAAGTAGATAGCCTGGGATAAACCAGTATAAATTTGTTGTGTCGATTCTTACTCTCAACTCTCAACTTTAAACTTTTACTCTTATATTGTTATACAAGTACTTAGAAGGGATTTACAACACTTCGTGATACAATTACTCAATAGTTTTGAAAAAGCACGATTGTTTTAAAAGGGGATTATTTTTTTTTAAGAGGGATACACAATTCAACCCCCTTCTTGTGCATTTTGTATCGAATATTAAGACTATACTAACGTGTGATTTACTTCACACATAATCTCAATCCCCCCACACTTAATATGAACATTGTCTGTAATGTTCCAGTAGCTAACAATCAAACACAAAGAGGGGGAAAAGGAAGAAGAAACTTCTATGAAAAAGAATCGGCTAAGAACTCTTTGTCACCAACCGCGTAAACCCTAAAGAAAACTCAAAATAACTTAAAGAAATGTAATAAACTAGAAAGAAACTCAAAGGAAACAACAAGAAAAGAAAAGAAAGAAAACTACACTCCTACTAAAAGGCATACATTGCGATCAAGGAGGCGAAGTGTCATGAAGAGACAATCGCTCCTCAGAATTATTCACAAACCTAGGCATATACAATTTAGCTCGTTGTCCATTTACCTTGAAAGGGATTTCATTTCTTGTTTTACCTCAAGGACCCCAAAAGGAAGGACTTGGATCATCTCGAATGGACTATACCACCTTTGTTGGGCCCCGATTCGCATTAATCATGTTGAAATTATTTTGAGGCATGTTTAAAGGATTTAGTGACAATTAATTTGTGTATAAATTATTATTTGTGATATATAGTGAGTATTATTATATGAATTGAGGATTTTATTGTGTAGGCTCTGATACCATAATTGTTGGAACCCGTATCGGGATTTTCGGATTAATTCCAACGAGGATTCGGGTTCCAGTTTAGTTTTTCGTAAGAGGTTGGACATCCGGATACGGGTTCCAACAACCTTGACTTAAGCTTCCCTGTAAAAGACGAAGACGAGAGTTGTAAATCAATACCTTGTTGCCTACCTTAAAGTCCTAGTGGAGGATCTTCTTGCCATGCCACTTCTTCACACGCTCTTTATACAACTTTGAATTGTTATAAGCATCCAAGCAGAACTCGTCAAGCTCGTGAAGTTATATAAGTCTCTTAGCACCTATAGAAGACAAATCAAAGTTAAGAAATTTGGTAGCCCAATATGCACGATGCTCTAACTCAATTGGAAAATAACAAGACTTGCCATACACTATCCTGAATGGTGACATGCCTGTGGGTGTCTTAAATGCGGTGCTATATGCCCAAAGTGCATCGTCTAGTTTTAAAGACCAGTCCCTCCTAGAAGCATTAACAGTTTTCTCTAGTATTTTCTTTAATTCCCTGTTTGGGACTTCAACTGGTCCACTAGTTTGGGGTGCTATGGAGTAGCAACTTTATAGGTCACACCATACTTAGCTAATAATGAGTCAAAAAGTTTATTGCAAAAATGTGACCCCCATTACTAATGATAACCCTAGATGCGCCAAAACGTGTAAAAATATTCTTCTTTAAAAACTTAACAACACCTCTAGCCTCATTTGTGGGCAATGCCTCTGCTTCCACCTACTTACTAACATAATCAACAGCAAGAAAGACTTAGGGAATGGTCCTATAAAGTCTATGCCCAAAACATCAAAAACCTTATAAACAAGAATGTTAATCAATGGCAAGTCTGTCTCCTACTAATATTCCCGACCCTTTGACACTTAGCACAAGATTTGAAAAATGCAAATGCATCCCTAAATAAGGTGGGCTAATAGAAACCACACTTTAAAACTTTATGAGCTGTCCTAGATGCACCATAATGTCCCCCAACCTCTCTAGAATGACAATGGTATAACACAGAGGACATTTCCTCTTCAGGAATGTAGCACCTAATAATACCATCCACAAAAATCTTGTAAAGCAAAGGATCATCCCAAAGATAGTATCTTACCTCAGAAAAAAAAAATTTCTTTTGAGTATAAGAAAAATCAAGAGGATAGATATTACCAGCAAGGTATTTTACATAGTTTGCAGACCAAGGAGTGATCTTCACAACCATTAGATGCTCATAAGGAAAAGTTTCCTGAATGTCCTTCTTTGTTGCACTCTCCATGGTAGCTTCATCTAACCTTGACAAGTGATCAACTACAAAATTCTCAGCTCCCTTCTTATCCCTCAGCTCAATGTCAAACTCCTGCAAAAGTAACACCCATCGAATTAATCTTGGTTTAGTGTCGGGTTTTGTCATCAAGTATTTCAAGGCTGCATGGTCAGTATATACAATCACTTTAGACAAAACCAAATATGAGCGAAACTTGTCAAAAGCGAACACAACTGCCAACATCTCTTTTTTCGTGGTGGTGTAATAGCGTTGTACGCTATTCAGCTTCCTACTTGCATAAAAAATGGGATGAAATGTCTTACCTTGTCTTTGGCCAAAAACAGCACCCACTGCATAATCACTTGCATCACACATTAATTCAAAAGGAAGAGGCCAGTCAGGAGATATAAGAATAGGTGCAGTCACAAGCATATCCTTTAACAATTGAAAAGATGTCAAATATTTATCATCAAAAGCAAACACAACATCTTTTTCAAACAACTTAGTCAAAGGTCTAGCATTCTTAGAAAAATCCTTAATGAACCTACGATAAAAATCAGCATGGTCTAAGAAACTTTTAATGGATCTAACATTGTTTGGTGGTGGATGTTGGGTCCCGGAAAATTTTTCTTTTATTTCATTTTATTTTATTTATTTATTTGTTATTCTTTTGTTTATTTCTTAGTTTTGCTTTAATTGTTTTAAGTCTTATTTATTTTAGTAGTATTTTAGAATTAGACTAGACTAAAGTGTTAGAATTAAAATTGGGCTTTTAATGGAAGGGTTAGTTGGAAGAATGGGCCTTAGGGTTTAATGAGCTAAAGAGAAGAAGGAAGGATTAGAAATAGGTGAGCAAGTGGGCTTGGAGAGAGGAGAGCCTTTTTCTTAAGTAGAGAGGACCAAAACTATGTAGTTTTGGAGTAAGCCTTTAAGTGAGTTAGAAATTAAAGAAATAAGTTAGAAGAGAAGGGAAGTGAGTTGTCGTGCCTTAAGAAGAAAGAAGAGCAAACCGTGAAATAGAGGAGAAGAGAGGAGAAGAGTCGGCCAAGAGAGAAGAAGAGAAGAGAGGTCGTCCGAAGCTTAGGGGAGGAAGAAAGAAGAGGAAAAAGAATAGAAATCAAGTCATAAAGGTAAGTAATCATCTTCTCCTAAGCTAGATTCGAAAATGGTGTAGATGG
>JANZLH020381169.1:0-12609 GCA_026770325.2 Erythroxylum fimbriatum
AATAATAGTTTATTCCTGGTCCTGGCGCAGTAGATTATTGATAGGCCAGCCACTGTATAACTGTGCCTTGAACCTCGTAACAAAGACAAAGATATTAAAGTATTCAAATTTTATTTTTTAATTTAAATTTAATTTTTAATTTTTAACAGACATATCATACCATCAAAAAAAATTTTGAATTTATTAAAAATTTAAAAAATCTTTAAAAGTTAGCTTTATGTATACGACCCCAGGATATATATCAAAATCTTTTTATTTCATATTTAGTTTGGGCCGGGTCCCTCACCGATTAGGTATTGTCCCTGAGGTCTGCCAGAGCCGTCCCTGTTCCGGATTTCATCTTCCTGGAGTGGCAAGGATTCGAACCTCTTACTTCAGGGTTTTGTTGTGTTGAGACGCACGCCTCTTACGATTGGGCTACGTTTTATGGTTAGGTCGACTGTGCTAGGCCCAAGCCCACATGTCCACGGCCCATTCGCAGGTGTTAGACTCTTATACAAACGTAAAGACCTACGTAAAAACTTAAACCTAACATCTATTCCGTATATAAGATATTGTTTTGCCATGATACAGGTACGAGATTAGAGCCTTGATATTCTTTTGCTTTCAGCCACATAAACCCTTACCAAAAGACTGACTTGAGCGTAAGAGGGGCTTGCCGGTTATCAACCCCCGGCGTGTCTTTATTGTTTTGCAGGTACTTCAGAGTTAATATCGACCAGTTTTATGGATCCGAGCAGCAACGTTCAACCTCACCGGAATCAGGATGAACCAATATTCATTTTGCTTGAATTAAAATTTTAAAAAAATCTTTAAAAGTTAGCTTTATGTATACGACCCCAGGATAAATATTGTAGAAGTATGAATCAAGTCTATTTTTTCTAAATCTTTTTGTTTCATATTTTTGGATTAATTTATTATGCTTATATTCATAACTAGAATTACTTCTATTTTGTATTGTTATTGGGATTACCGTATATTTTATCATTTGTTTACTAAAATATCATTGCATCTTTGTGGTGGAATTTAACCATGATCAAATCACGAGTCTAACGGAAAATAAAATATTTTACAGATTCTTAGCGGATCCGGGTAATTGATTAACTTGAATGAAACAAAAATACGATTCATAAGAAATAGTACCTTGTTCGTGTTCCTGTTAAAAATCTTTTGAAACTTTTCCCAATTTGTCAACCATGAGTTATTCAAACGTTCAACTTCTAATGGCATCCATAGAGCAATTTCTCAAGATTCTTTTGAGAGGAAAAATAAAAGTGCTAGTTTCTAAACGTTCATTAGGATTTTTATTTTTTTACTAAATTTAAGTTCTTTAATTATAATTAAAATCAAATTCTAATTATAATTAACTTAATTTAATTTTAATAAAATCAAATATTTCATATTTTATCTTTAAAGTTTCTTAAACTTTATAATTAAATCCAACTTAATTAAATTGATTTTTTCACAAATTGTTCTTTGATGTGTGACCCATTATGTTTCTAATATATTGAGAATGATTATAAATTCTAATTTTAATTCATAATTAGAATCAAATAAATTAAAACCCCTTTTAATTTATTTTTAATTCTCCAATTAAACATTTTATAATCATAGGTCAAAATTGATGTCTAGCAACATGTTATAACCACCCAAATATTAGGATTGTCAAAGTAATTTGACTTAACTTATCTATGCATGGTTATGATGTGCAATTTATCCTTTCCTCATCTAATTAATCATTTTCATTAAATGAAAAATGTATTATGTCTTAGCCTCTGTTTAGTTGAGCTTATAACAGTAGAGCTTTTATCAGTAGATCTTTTTTTCTGTAGAGCTTTTCTGAGAAGAATTTTTCTAAAAAGCCAGTGTTAAGTCATTTAAATCGCACATATTTGGACGTAATTATTGTCGATATGTTGAAATTATTATCGGGAATTAATGGAATTGTTTTATAATTGTTTACAGATAGTTTTCAACACTCTAAGGACGAAAAAAGATCAAAAAGAGGCAAAAGAAAGAAATAAATTCGAAAATCCCTAGTCTGGACGAAATTCAGAGATTAGGCGCGGGCACGCCTAAGGATAGAATCCTAAATCTGCAAAATTTCCAGAATCCATCTTCAATTAGAACACAACAGTCCAAGATCTTCTCAACCTCTTTTCAAGAAGACTCCTACCGGAATTAGATGTACACCTAATCTAGACGAAATCCATTGAAGATAATGAAGAAATTGAATTCAAGAAGGAAACTATTGTTGATCGGCGTTTATAAATGGAAGCAAGGGTTACAAGGCTCAGGGTCGTATTCTCTTCTATAGGGTAGATTAGCTTAGGTTTAGGGTAGGTTAGGTTTTTTCTTAATTGCCGCTTCTCCTTTGCTTTTTGTCTTTCATTATTTACAACCCATCATTGACGCATCTTTCATTCTTCTGCCGCATTGGGTTTTCTCCTGGATTTTCAATATTCAATAGACCATCGTTGTCCTTGTCTCTTAAAATTGCCGCACTTGCTCTTCTCTTCTTATTTTCAACAACAGATCATCGCATTCTTCTATTATTAGCTGCCGCTGGTCCACGTCAATTGAAGTCCTCCTAAGCATTATCATCGCATTCTTCTATTATTGGCTGCCGCAACATCAACGCACCTTCTCTTCTTGGATTGCCACCTATTTCTTTATTTTCAAAGTAGTTCATCATCGCATTCTCCTGGTTGCTTTAATTAGTTTCATAGTTCATTCTTTCTGCACATTCCAAGTTGTCACGCAGGCTTAGGGATTTGGTTGATTATTTGCTTTTCAATTACTGCATAGATTTCAATTAGGGATTTTGTTAATTTTAATAAAGACTAGTTATGGAATTTGTTTATTTTATTATTTCTTTTGATTTCAATTTAATTATGGTTTCGATTTCTGATTTTTCCTTTTATTTTTTTTGCCGCGACAAAACCCCCCTTTTCTATTTTAGTTTGAACTAGCTAACCTTTACTGTTAGAGATTCCTCGTGGGAACGATATCCGCTTACCGCTACTACATTAATTTGTTTTAACGGAAGTGATTTCTTTTATATTTGGTTGCAGGCGACAGCATCACCACGAACCATTGGTCTTGGGGAGAGGAAGAAAACTGCTCTTTTGAGCAATTAAACGTATCGGCCCCCGTTCTTGCTCTGCCGGATTTTTCAAAGACGTTCATTATCGAAGCAGACGCTAGTGGCCACGGCATTGGAGCGGTGTTGCAACAGGAGGGACATCCGGTGGCGTACTTGAGCAAGGCACTTGCAAGGAGACATTACGGCCTGTCAACGTATGAGAAAGAATTCTTGGCTATCATCAAGGCAATTCGACAATGGGACCACTATTTGAGCTGCAAACCGTTTGTGGTTAAAACCGACCATCGGAGTTTGAAATATTTACTAGAGCAATGACTTACTACCCCATTTCAACAATCGTGGCTCCCTAAACTATTAGGATACGATTTTGAGGTTCATTACCGGAGCGGGAAAGAAAACAGCGCCGCGGATGCCTTGTCGCGGATCACCAGCGCGGAACTGATGACATTGTCCGTGTCACAATTGCACGGGCCGTTGATGGAGGAAATAAGGAAGAGCTGGGAACAGGACCTGGCAATACAGGGGATAATCACAGAAATAAGCAGAGGAGAAAGGAAGACGAGTGGCTATGAATGGAAAGACGGGCTGTTGAGATGGAAGGGTCGGTTGGTCATTGGCAATAATACAGCGATAAGGAAGCACATCATAGGGATCAGCCATGATGAGGCTACGGGAGGGCACACCGGAGTGGCAGCAACGACCCGAAAAATACAGGGCATGTTCTTTTGGAAAGGATTAGCAAAGGACGTGCGCCGTTATGTGCAGGATTGCATGATCTGTTAGAAGAATAAGTATGATAATGCAGCGTATCCGGGTCTCCTACAACCAATAAACATTCCGGAGGGGAGTTAGAGGGAAGTCAGCATGGACTTCATCGAGGGGTTGCCAACCTCGAAGGGAAGGACGGTCATTTTTGTGATCGTGGACAGGTTCACGAAGTATGCTCACTTCGTAGCAGTGAAGCACCCATACACAGCGAGCGACATTGCAGAGTGTTTTCTCACAAATGTGTTCAAATTACACGGGATGCCCGAGTCTATCATTAGTGATCGAGATCCCATATTTTGAGCAAGTTTTGGCAGGAGTTATTAAGGTTACAAGGAGTTCGCCTCAAGTGTTCAACTGCCTACCACCCTCAGACGGACGGCCTTACGGAGGCGGTAAACAAAATCCTGGAGACTTACATGCGATGTTATTGTGGTGAGACGCCTCATAAATGGAGTGAGTGGCTGGCTGTAGTAGAGTGGTGGTACAATACGACCTACCGGCTGTCGATCGGTGCTACCCCGTTCGAAGTGCTCTATGGGTATGCACCGCCGATATACACTCCTTACATGGCGGGGGACTCTAAGGTGATGGATGTGGACAGAGTGTTGAGAAATCGGGAGGCGATCATTGACGTAACTAAGTTTCATTTGCAAAGGGCTCAGAACAGGATGAAACAGTATGCAGATTCGGGTCGTTCAGAACGCGAGTTTGTGGTGGGGGACATGGTTTTGCTTAAGCTTCAGCCTTATCGGCAATATTCATTACAACGGAGGAGCAGTCAGAAGTTGGCCCCTTTATACTACGGCCCTTACAGGGTCACACAAAAGATAGGGAAGGTGGCTTATAAGCTTGAACTTCCGGCCACTTCATTAATTCATCCGGTGTTCCAAGACTCTCAACTGAAGAAGGCGCAGGGAGATCAGGCCCGAGTTTCAGGAACGTTACCATAATTCGTCACTTCCATCGAGAAGGTTCCGGTTGCTATTTTAGGAAGGCGAATTGCTAAGAAAAATAACCGGGCAGTGGCACAGTTACTGGTGCAATGGTCAGACGGAGGAAGCAAGGAGGCCACCTGGGAATACCTGTTCGATCTTCAGAAACGTTATCCAGAGATCAACTTGGTGGACAAAGATGTTAAGGGGAAGAGGATTGTTAGCGAGTAATCGGAGAAGACGACGCAGAAATAAAAAGAAGGACGGACATCAACAATTATGACGGAAAGACGATGCGCAACATTTCATTAAATAGGAGTACTACAGTATTAGCGTGGGATGGGTTATAGGGGAATGAGGGAATAGCATTTAAACCGATTGTGTGTATCTCCAACGGCATGCAATTGTGTGTGCATCCTGTGTAATCATTCCTCAATGAGTAAATCTATGTCCTCCCTCTGATTCTGTGTCTCTCTCTTTTCTCTCTCTCGTGTGTCATTCGCAAACCGTTAGAATCCATTTTTTCTATAACAGGTACTGAAAAGTTAAAGCTAAAATCAACCCAGTTGAGAATTTTCCACCAAATTGAATGCAGAAGGAAAGATGGGACTAAATTTTCTTATGTGAAAATCGAATGCGAGTTTACAAGGATATACAACTAAACTGCTTCTTGATCCGGCGGCGGCGGCTAATCGGAGTTTTTCTTCATCACACTTAATGCCACTCCTGCACCAAGACTAGTGGCTGCAAAGCCAAGAGATGTCTTGATTGATACATGAAATCCTGCATCAAAAGCACGCGAAAAAATCTCAAGCTTTTACGATCATGTTACAACTGAACACGATAGCAGCAGTACAAGTTGATAGATATCCCCATGTGCACTATGCGAAATCTCTCTCCGGTCTCTCTCCATGTTCCATCAACAATCTCCTTTCCTTTCGAGCACACATGGTCGTTAATTCATTTATGGATCACTTATTCTCGTGTGTATTATAAGAGATTTTAATGACTTTTTATGACGGTAAAAGAGTATCCAAGATGTAATACACGAGGAAAGAATCAGACATCTAAATCTTTAGTTTCTTTAATTGAGTCGTAATGTCTCTCATCTTTATGATGTGCTTATGCACCTTTTGAATACCGAAGAGTCTTATAAACGAAAACTTCATAATTAGAATGCTAGCAAGTTCATAATTAAAATGCTTGCAATTAGTTTGTCTGAAGTTTCCAATTGCTCATCGATAACCTTTAGTAGAGCTCATCAATAACTTTCAGTAAAGTACAGATATTGTTACGTTATTTTACAAAATCACGAATTTCAGCAAAAATTTTAGTTTCTATGAACGTCACACTTATGCAATTAGATCTCTTCCGACATTCATAAAAAGCAATTTCAACTATAATACTAACCTCAATTACCTTATATGGTTTATCCTTCCGGATAGCATAATCAATGTCTATTCACCTCAGATGAAGAAGAATTCTCTTCTTCCAAAGCTTATAGTTTTCACCCTTTAATTAGGGAATTTCATAACTTGTATCGAAGAAACTAACAATTTGAATAGCTACATAATTTAAACATGCGTGCTATTTATTAATAAATTGAGGTTAACAAACATATATATGTGTGACCAATGTAAAACATATCTTAAAATACATTAAAAAAATGTATGTAAGCTAAATTTTTAATTCAAACAAATTTATTTTAAACTTTATTATAAAACTATTAAATTATATTCTAATTTGTAATACCTGTAGGAAAAGTAGAAAAAATAATTTGATATTTCATCATAATTAATCATTCAAATATAATAAAAATTCCTGTGGGATAAAATTTAGTGTACTAAAATAATTAACTACAATTAAATGTCTCAACTCTTTATGTGATTAATTACATAAATATATAATTTTATAGAATTAGGGTTGTTGTAGCTGATCCCTAATAATTAATCACTAAAACATTTTATCCAAAATTTTATTCATAATGCAGAAATATAGACATAATAATTATGTGAATAAAAAAGTGAAAAGTTGATTCATGTTGAACGCTTTATACAAAAACAATTTCAACGCATAATATCAGCATAACACCTTCAGTTCAGTTGGCAAAAGTAGGGCGCATGGTGAGCCTCTACAACTACATCAGAATTTTGTTTTTAATAAACAAACAAAATGATGTCGTTTGGAGAAAAGGTCTTCTTTAACCTCTAATCGGGTCAAAACAACCTGGTATGTGACTCGTCGGATACCAAATAAAACCATATCAAAAAGACACCATAGAAAATTGAATTTTTTAATGTAGGAACATTTACAAAACACTTAAGTGAAGATTTCTACCTTTAATCGAAAGACAAACTTCTAAAAAGCAACTCTAAAATGAAAGATTTTTAATATGAAATTTTTTCCAGAATTTAAAATTCTCTGAAAACTAAAACAAGGCAGATGTTATTGTGCTTTGATACCAAATATAAATCAATTCAACATATATTCAACATTAATATACGTTATAATAACAAACAAACTGAATGCGGAAGAAATCAAAATACCTCATGTCATTGATGTTTTTGTTTTAAGAGTCCGCAATTTTTGAAAATTTTCTAAGCTCTCAATTCCAAGATGGATGGTGTACTTTTCATAAAGGTAAAAGAGCTTAGGACCCCAAAAATCTTCAAGAAAAATATATCAATGTGCTTCCATCAAGCACATTGGCCATCGCCACAAAAATAAGACATTCATATCCATTAATTATATCGCATTAGACCATTTATAGGTATTAAAACTACCCATAATATGGAAAAATTCTCCCATATTAATTATGTTCACTTAGTATCTACCTAGCGGAACTTTATTTGAGATCATTTCATCTCCTTTCTTTCTATTTCTCTTTTATCATCGAATTTATTCTTAGTATTCTTAGTGATATGAAAGAATGTTATATTCAAATATCAACAACAACAACAACAACGACAATAACAGTCTTAATACACAAGGCTCCCTACTTAAGGGACATTAATTATACGTGAAATAACTGAATTGTCAATAAATCCGCAGACTACCCAAAATAAATTTTCCGCACGAGTAAATTACCAATCGCAAAAGCAAAACACCAAAAAAATAAAACACCGACGTTTGGTAACGCAGTTCGGCACACCTTGCCTACGTCTGCGGGGCCCTCACCCAGATTAAATACTTTCATTGTAGTTCTCAAAAATTACAACAGATTGATCTACTCCCAGAAGACCCAATCTATGTAACTAACCCACAACCTAACTACCCGTGAAAGTCTTCACGCCCAATAACACGACCGACTCGTGTTAACCTCGTCAGAGGATTTTGCAAACCATTTCTACTTCAAAAACAAGGACAAATAAAATCATAAATATAAAATAATTCCAATTCTAAAAATAAACACAAATAATCCAAAACGCAGCACTAAAGATATGTGAACTGATCTATAACCAAGTCTTCTCTATGCTCCAAACAACAGTCAATCAATGTAAATTATCCAGCACCAACGTCAACTGCATATTACCATAGAATTGCTAGATGAAGGTCAACCCAACAGTCGTATATTGCTGCACTCAAAATAAAGCCTCATACCAGACCACACAATAAGGAGAAGAGAGACATTAACGCAGCTGCTGCTTTCCAAAGGCACACGCACTGTTCCTCACTCAAGCAGCACACGGAAGTCTGCACAGCACCACAAAAGAGGCAACCCTACAACACTGCCACCTTAGCCAAGATCTAATCACAAATCCCCTGATTTTCGTCACTTTAACAAAATGCCTTTGATATATCCTTTTTCAAAAAAGAATATTAGATAAACACTAAACATCAAAAGAAATATATTAATTAGAATATATTGCCAATTCTAATTCCAATCACTATCCAATTTCAAGATAATGCAATCTTCAAGGTATATAAAAAATCCTATGTCCAATTTAAAATACCAAAATCAAATAGGATATATATAAAATAAATCCTAATAGTCATCGATTGAGATAAGTAGTCCATCTTTGATTGTATGCAACCAAGGTTAAGGTTACCACAATTTGGGACTGTTTACTTTCCAGGTGAAGCATCACATGCTGCAGCTGCTACAAAATCAAGTGTTATACCTCCAACTACTACACATCCAGATGAGGTATCAGCTTTTGTGCCTACTGCTACACCATGCAACAACCCTACTATTCCATCCAGCAGCCCTACACTATCCACCACTCCTATACCGACAGAGATATAAAGGGTAAATGTTATGGATGAAGAAGACAACCTTCAGCCCGGAGCTAAGGGAGTAGATGAAAGAACGTACATCACAATAGTCAACAATCTATGAGTAAAAATACATGCATGATAACACCATAGGTTTATACTGAAGTTATAGGTTTTAATTTAAAAATGATCTAAAATTGCTTATGTTTAGATTGGTTCCATCTAGAATATGCTCAAGAAACATGACATCCAAGTTCAAGGAGAAGATCGATCTTGAAGGTTATATATAGAAGAATGTCTCTTAAGCAACAAAGGATTTTTATTATCAGGAGTTTGAAGTACAAATAATATATTCTTTTGAATTTTTATTTAATTAATTTTATATATCAATTTGGTAAATATTATAGGTTATAAGTACTTATAGTATGTTTTTCTTTTTTTCATAAAGAATTTTTTTGGATTCCAAATTTGACGCGGTAATTTATAAAGTATGGGAGAGGTGAGCTCGTACATGTTATAGAGACTTTTTTAGTGCACTACACAAGACTAGTGTATGACCTCCATATATATCTTAATAAATATGGAGTCTTTGGTAGCAGTATTGGACATCACCTGAGACAATGTCCATTTCAAAGCGTAATTCTACCAACAGATGTGGAGGACCGAGAGGAGAGAGTCTTTGCGTACATACTAGAGGATCCATTACCCATCAGGAGCATGCAGAGAAACTTGTAATTAAGTATCTACACTTTACATTTATATTCTTATTTTTTTACTTTGATGTATTTCAATTTAATTTGATGTGTAAATTTTGGAATGAAAATATATGTGTATTAAGGAGAATGATAATGTTATAAATGTATGATGTCATATATGTTTGTGTTGTTGAGTTACTTTCATTGTTCAACAGGGGGTAAATATTATAAAAATAGAGAAAACTCCACCAAAATTTTTTAAAATTGTAGTTCACTTATAACATTTTATTCTGATGCAGGAAAAGTCTATGGGCAGAAAGCCTAACCCTATCAGCTCTTTTTGCACACCCATACTAAGAAGCATGATGATATAACCTTTGTCAACACCTGATGTACAGAACTTAATGCATGTGAAATTTATGCTTTAATATTAATTCTTAATAATTATAACTTATTAACATAAACATTGCCTCCTAATAAAATTAAATACAAGAAAGCATTCAACAACAATCTCAGCACTTTGAAATTTTTTATGAGAGTTAGGCATATCTTGATGCAATGGATGGTAGGGACCGTTGTGGAAGGATCTTTAGTTTAGGTTCATTTGCGAACTCATTTTATTCGCAATCCTTCATGTCTAGTACAACTGCATCTAATAGGCGGTCAGCATCCAACGAGAGAGGCATTTAGCTTGAGAGCATAGTGCAAATGCTAGCAACTCAGTTGCAATGGTCGATAGAGTACATAGCCCAGCTCCGTAATAAGGTGGATGAGTTGAAGGGGAGGGCAACATCTCATCACAACAGTCAGATCATCTGCCTTCGCCAATTGTATAGCTTAGTTTTGCTGCTCTCAAGTCATTTTGCATGAATTACATATTTATTGTTGTTGATCACAATTTTTATTATCAATTAAGATAATTTTTACTTTCTATTATCATTCAACTTACTATTTAGACAAATTAAATGTAGAAAAAATTCAATATATTATCACTAGATAACTGTAGAAATAAAATATCAATCATAAGATTACCAATTAAAATTAAATGTACAACTTAAATGTATGAAAATTAAAAAAAAACAATATTGGTGCATTTATTGAAGGAATTATCATATCTGTCGGTAAATTTAGTATTAAATTTACCGACAGAAAAATTACTATCTCTAAATTTTTTTATGGAACTTCAACAACTAGACCATCACTAAATTTACTGATGCACATACAATATTCATCGCTAAATTTATCGATGGAACACAACTTATCGTCACTAAATGTTTTGACAAATTTTCAATACTTTGTTCTTACCGACAGAATAGAAATATTCCATTGGTAAAGTTATCGACGCACTTAAAAATAAATTATTGACTGAATATTTCTTTTACGTTGCTAAAGATTATCGATGACCGTTTCTTCGACCATTCATACAATACGTAATTTTCGTCAGCAAATTCATTTGTTGACGAAAAAACTTCACATTTCGTCGGTAATTCTCATCGCTAAACACCCATTTTCTTGTAGTGCTCTTCTATTCATATTTGACTTGACAAATTGAAATTCCTAACAACAGAAGAAAATGCTAATTTCTATATACTTAAAACCATTTGATCTTTTTATAAAATTTAGTAAAGCTTGGAGTCACTTCACTTGACCTATACTTACAGTTGCTATTATGGGAGAGGGGAGTGCAACTTACAAGACATTGGCCCCTACCGTCTGTGCAGATCTTTCAATATCCATAGCCTAATACCTTTAATGCTTTTTTCTTGAAGAATTCGATTGTCTTTTATGTTTTCAATTTCTACTTCTTTATCTTGGAATAAATATTATTGATTGTCAAGTGTTTAGCTTTGAGGGATGGCTCCATTTAGTTAATCCTCCTCATACTATAGTGTATTATAATGTTTTTGTTATTGTTTCAAACCACATATGTTATGTAAGCTTGATAATAAACATCCCAATGTATTATATATATATTGTATCAACACATGACTTGACGATACTATAAATAAGGGAAAATTGTTAGATTCAAAACTTTGATTTCGTATTCTATTTCTATATCAGCCACATAATTATAAGGCAATGATATGTTACAAGTATTTTAATGACCATACAGATGATATGTGGTGAAAAGTGTATTTTAAACCCTAACCTTTACACCAGAATCTAAGTCAAACCTAAACGTTTTAAGGCATTTGAATTAAACATTAATGTTTACAAAACATTTAAAACAGGCCCTATGAGGATGGAAAATCTAAAGAAGGATATCCTCCATCATTTAAATGCCACATCATATACAATGTGGCTTTTTTATAAAAAAAAATGCATATTAGTTAGACCCACTTCGTGCTGACGTAACATTCTTATTTTTAAATAAAAGTATGTCCTTTAACTATATATAAAACTCACCATTTTGTCTTCCAATTCCTCATAATTCTTCTTTTCTTCAACTTGGTTCATCTCTTGCATTCTCTAGAAGAAGAATTACCAAGTAGCATGTGTAATTACATATCTTGTATACCGGTGTTTAGTCACTTTGGGATATCTGAATTGTTCGCTTAATTGTGCTTTGTTGATAAAAATGAGAGAAAATCATAGCTGGCTGAATTGCATTTGTGGTTTTAGTTTTGAAAAAAAAAGAAAACGAAAAAAAAGAAAAAAGAAAAAGAAAAAGGAAAAACAAAAGAAAAAAAAACAGGAAAAGAAAAGAAGAAAAAAAAATAGAGGAAGTGCTTGGGAAGTAGTTTCAGCAGCTTTGGTTCGACTTCATTATTATAGTTGAAGTTAAGTGAATACTGGATTTGCGATTTGGTATACTTGAATGAGCTTAATGGTTTAATCTTTTCATTTGTGTTGATAGAAAATTCTGGATGTTAGCATGTGTCTACTTGGTACA
>JANZLH020381201.1:0-12605 GCA_026770325.2 Erythroxylum fimbriatum
TTACCTCTGCTTTTAATCTATAGAGAGTAGAATTGAAATCTCCAGATATGATATATAGACTTGAAAATGTATTATGGATGTTTCTTAAAGAGGACCATAGACTGCTTATTAGGAAACTTGTATTAAATCCATAGACAAAAGAGGATTGGATCATAACTCCTTGCAAAATGAAATGAATCTTTAGATGCATCAAATACTCATTTGAGAACTTCTTCTCCACATTGACAAATTCTTATTATAATCAATAACAATTTTTCCATAATGATGGTCATGATGGTTGGAGAGAAAAGTCTAGCAAAGACAAAAAAAAATGTTTGCCTCATTCATATTATCATGTCTTATTTTAGTTTGAAGCAAAACTATAATTAGAGGCCTAATCCTCCCAACAAAATCCCTCAAACATTGAACTTTTTCGGTCTGATAACACCACGAACATTCCATACTAACACTCTCGTATCAATATTTTTTTTACCTTTATCACCTTTCCTTTTTTTACTTCTCTTAGTCTTCTTACTGGTCACATTTTGAAAATCATCTAGCTCTATTTCTCCATTCTCATTAATTCAGCATATATAATCACCACTAATAAATACCTTACCTGTCGATTTCTAAACCTTCCCTTGCGATATGGCATAACAAGTCTTCTTGTAAAGAATTATCCATAACAAGTCTCATAATTTAAAAATAATCAAGGTTTTTTTAATATCTATCCACGCTAAAACATATCCATGCATAATCAATCCTTTTTTTTTACATTGTTTTCATCAATACAAAGTGGTCTACCAATGTAACTAGCCAACAAGCTAAGACCCAAAGTAGTCCAATACTCCAAAGGTATGTTATGTAAATTAATCCAAATTAGAAAATTGCATGCTTCGATATTTTTAAGCTTAATACCAGGTTGCTATGATTGCAAGAAAAAAGGAAGTTAAGCAACGTGTCAAGGACCCTTTTACATTATCTTGTTTGCTGCAGCTTAGGAGGAAAAAGAGAGCAAAACTAGGTTATCTTCTGTAAGTAGCACATTAGTAAGTCCTTTGGTCTTCCATTGATTATCAACACATTTTTGAATGATAGGAAAAATTGGTGTATGCTCCATGAAGAATCCAACCAAAGTGGTTCCCAAATTTTTGTTCATGCCTTCAATTTCTCAATGTCTAGGACAATCACTGTTCAACCTTTAATTTCCTTTAGAGGGTTGTAGTGAAAAGTGATGCCCGAGGGCTCCCCTGCCACTTATTTATAGCTCTTGTTCCAAGATTGGTTAGCTAAAGAAGGTTGTGGGGTAAAGGAAGATGGTTGTTGCTTTGTTTAAGTGATTTGCTAATTTTGTGGTTGATTTTCTATTTGAAGAGGTTGTTGGTTGGAATGTGGAGGTTGGGGGAGGGATAAGGAAGCTGGTTGGGGGATTTAAAAGAGTAAAAAAGGAAAGGAATTAGAGGAATCAGGCTGCATTAATGTTTGGTGGAAAGGAAAAACAACTTTTATGATGGTTTAGGGAAATGAACCAGCTTTTCAGCTAAAAAGAAACAACAATGGATGCTAGAAAAGGAAGGGAGGTTGATTGGAAATAAGAAAAAGCTAGAAGTACCCTATGTATAAAGAGCAGGTGACACGATGAGAACCTGGTAAAGGGAAGAAACAAGGATCAGTTGAAGGAGAATAAGGCTAGATTGTGTAAAGGAGACAGTTAGGTATGCAACAGGAGGAACGAAGAGTTAAAAAATGGGTAGAACAAAGCTAGAGAAGATAGAGCATGGTGTTGAGAGAAGGTAGAGCATGGTTGAGAGATCTTGGAGAGTAAATTTATCATGTAATCTTACGTAACAAACACTTTTCCTTAGATATTTTAGGCGGTGAATTGATAGTTCAAGGATAAAAAAAGTAAATTAATTAACAATTAGTGATGGTTTAGAAAGGTTACGTAGTATTTACAAACATTAACAACAACAAGATCACTCCGTAAGAGCCTTGCTAAAATGTGAGATATAGGAAGATCCAATAATACACAGCTTTATCTCTATATAGTAGAGAGACTTTTTCTGATAGACTCACATGTAGTACAAATTAATAGTAACAAAATATAAATAATTATGTATAACTAAATGTATAAAAATATGTA
The DNA here is from genome assembly GCA_026770325.2 of Erythroxylum fimbriatum. NCBI lineage: Eukaryota > Viridiplantae > Streptophyta > Magnoliopsida > Malpighiales > Erythroxylaceae > Erythroxylum > Erythroxylum fimbriatum. The sequence goes on from JANZLH020381201.1 coordinate 2,123, forward strand.
ACACAATACATAAACATGTTAAAGATTAACAATACAAATAAAATAAGTAAATAAATACAAAAAAGGAAAAAAGACAAGTAGAAGAATAAATCACATTACCGTTACAATAAAGTAGCGTAAGTAAAAAACTACTTAAGCTAAACAACTACTAGAGAAGTACTATTTAATCAAAATATTAAGGCTATTTATAAAACAAATGAGTTGAAGAAAAAAGTTTAGAGGACTTAAGAGAACGATAAAGACCTCTTAACATGAGATTCTTTATTCGTATCCTAGTACGTCAAAGTTTTTTTATTACGGGTCATGTCTTTGATAAGTTCCAAAAAAGTCATATAATTCTTAATCACTTTATCTCGATTCTTCTTAAGTCTTCCTTTTTTTCCTCTTATAGTTTCTAAGTATTCTTTCCTTGAGTTGTGTTTTCTTGTTAGATAAAACTTTTGATGCACTTCTCCATTTAAGTCACTCTAATATGATACAGTGGACTATATATTCATCATTCTCTCAATTACATAGAACGATAGACTCTAGGTACTTAAAATGCTCTTTTCATAGTACTACTTCTAAATATTTCTTTATCTCCACATCAGGGTCCACCTTATGGCCAAAAAAGATACACTCTAAGTATTCAGTCTTAGTCCTACTCAATTTAAAACCCCCTCGACTCTAACATATCCCTCCAATGTTTTAGCTTGACATTGATACCCTCTTTTGTCTTAGCCACTAAGATAATATCGAAGACAAACAACATACATCAAGGCACATCCCCTTAAATATTTTTAGTGAACTCATCCATTACTAATTTTCCTGTTACAAGCATAAGGGCTGCTCTCATTTGTATAGTTCATTAATGGTTCACTGAAGCTGGATAAAGCACAGTTTACCAAAGAAAGAATTTGTTACTATCAATTTCATGTGAATAACCACGTAAAACTATATGCAAAGAATGAAGAAACCATCCTGTGGCAGTGGCAGGAAAGACTACCCACCAGCTGCAATATTAAACCACCCCTGATAAGTAACAAAATATACAACAGTTGCACAGGAATCTGCAGACTCAGAAATCTTACAGCAATAACGTCTGCTAGGAGAGTAGTGAGCATGATCTCGTGCTAGATTGCAATTTTACATTAGACTAGCATGGTTTTCGTATCTATCTTTAGAATAGGAAAAAGGTTAATGCTGATAGTTTCAGAATAGAGCTGCGTTTAGTCTGCTCTATTCATCCTTCGGTCATCAGAAGTATTTGCATTTGTCTCCAATTTACTCCAAGCATATCCAGCAATTTGGAGGTTAATGGCATTGAAGCACAGCAGAATAGAATGCATGACATGTAATCTATCGGGGATCTGATCACAACGTATTGTGGTGCACATAAAAGATTTATTGTTCATCTAAAGAATTCAAATCAATATAATTAAGAACTATTGGCATTGAACTCAGATAAACTGAGTCAATAGTGCTTAAAACTGTTGAGTGGAGACAGTTGAAGCCTCCTTGTCCGGGTCACCAATTCATCCCAACACGAGATCATTGCCAATATTAGATTATCTAGGGAGAATTGATCAAACTCTAATCGACTAAAAGTCCTCTATCCAGTGGCGTATTTTGCAGCGGACAGTTCTTGTTTTTGTTTGGGAAGTAGAAAGTATTACAATGAGAAATTTTTAAAAACCTAAAAATCAATCAGGCTTTAGTCTTTTTTAGATTTGGCTTCAAGCCGAGTCTGTGACTTCAAATCGGATCCAACACGTAGCATTAATAAAAGAGCAAGCTTCACATACCGCCCTTGTGAATTCACAGCTCCAAATAAGACATATCAGGGCAAGCAAAATCCAAGCAAGCTTCAAATACCGCCCTTGTGAATTCACAGCTCCAAACTACCAGATACGTAACCACACCATGCATGCCATTTAATTAAGCTTCAACTCTTTCCATAATTATTATTACAACTGAAATTTACGTTGGCCGTAGCAATCTTTTCACTAACAAGGTATGTTCTATTACAGTGATGAACACCTGAATCTGCTGCAGAGAGATGGAAGATGCTCTATCAAAGCTAATCCTCAGCTTTCTTTGAGATGGCCATTACATTAAAATTGTGCGAGTGGGGATTCTGCTGAATGATGCGGGCAATGACTTTAGCAGCATCCTGTTATGCAATATGATATTTGAAGAGTTAAGATTCAGTACTAATTATAATCATCTGTGATAGTTAGTTACAAAATTTATCCAACATTTTACAAGGGTGTCAAATGAAGACTTAAAATGACAACACATGATTGGAATCACATGATCATAAGAAGATCAATAATGATTTACATATGGTTCTAACTTGCATGTATCCAACATTTCACAAGAAAGGAATCAATAATAATTTATATTTAGATTCTACCTTGCATGAATCCAACATTTCACAGGAAAGGAATGACAAGAAGTTCAATAATAATTTACATTTAGATTCTACCTTGCATGTATCCAACATTTCACAACAAAGTGTTATGTGCCCGTGCTTGGGATTGAGTCCAAGGTCGATTCTCAGGAAAGTTAATCTCTTTCCTCTTATTTACATTAGTTCCCTTCTTTGCAGAACCTATTTTTGGTGATGAAAAACTGGCAGCACTTGTCAAAGACAAGGTCTGCCAAGATTGGCTAAATTAGTCTACTCCTAATTAGCTAATTAGCTAATTTTTATGATAACTTCTTCCTTACTTTATTGCATAACGTAATAGCCTTATATAGGCAAATAAACATAAAAGTTCCATGTAAAGTAGGACTCCTAGAAAGATTCCTATTCAAACTGTTTTAAGACTCTTAGAAAGACTCCTATTCAAGCTGTTTTTATTAACATAACTATAACATAAACTAGTGCAGAAATAATAGGGAAATAATAGACTTCTACTAAAAATAAAATACTCCTCTAATAGACTCCTAATAAAACACTCATACTCCTCTAATAGATTACTAATAAAACACTCATCCATATCATTACTCCCCTCTTCGACATCGAGCTTGCCCTCAAGCTCGAAATCAAGTTATGCCAGTGATAGTTGCAAAGATATCTCCTCCTCTTCTTCCTCATAATCTACCACCTCAATCCAAAATAGTCTCTCACATTTGTGCCCCACCGAATAAGACTCGTCGCAATTGTAGCACAACCCCTTCTCCCTTCTTTCAGCCATTTCTGCTCTGGTTAAGCGTCTTCCCATCGGGGGTGGAGTACTTGCTATACTGGAGGTTGTTGTTTTAGCCCCTTAAACTAGTGCAAAAATAATAGGGAAATAATACACTTCTACTAAAAATAAAATAATCCTCTAATAGACTCCTAATAAAACACCCATACTCTAATAGATTCCTAATAAAACACTCATCCATATCAGAAAGGGATCAATAATAATTTATATTTAGATTCTACCTTACATGAATCCAACATTTCACAAGAAAGGAATGACAAGAAGATCAATAATAATTTCCATTTAGATTCTACCTTGCATGTATCTAACATTCACAAGATTGGGATGGCTTGACCATAAGAACATCAATAATAATTACATTTAGATTCTACCATGCATGTATGCAACATTTCACAAGATTGGAATGGCATGATCATAAGATCAATAATGATTTACGTTTGTCCAAGTCACGTGTTCATGTTCCACAAAATATAGGACTCATTAGCATAAGCAAACAAACTAAGTTAAATTTCGTTTAACCATAATAACTTTATTCTAGTTTCTAATGTTATTTAATCTTCCATTTTCTTTTACCAATCAAAGGCAACTATTAAGTTTACTATCATGTCACTCTAATCTCGTGAATATATGCAACATAGAACCTAGATGCAAATCATTATTGATCTTCTTATGATCACGTCATCCCAATCTTGTGAAATGTCAAATGTTGGATATATGAAAGTTAGAACCAAATATAAATCATTTGTGATCTTATGATCATGCCATTCCAATCTGTTATTTCAAGCCTTCATTTGACAACCTTGTGAAATGTTGGATACATTTCAAGACAATGTTTCCCTCGTTGTCACTGATAGAACTAATTATCATTTTCTTATCTGGCTAAAATTTCTGCAGTCTTAAAAATTCCAAGAAACCATGATGAGGGATGTCCATATACCAACCTGTAATAAGCTGCCAGGTGAGGTTGGACCATGAGATATTGGTCCTGACTTCTCTCCGTCAAGCTCAAAAAGTTTCCCTATAAGCAACACATCCAGAAATTGATTATGTTGCCATGAGAACAGCAGAAGTAGTAGAACCATTCACATCATCAACAATAAAAATATTTACAAAAAGTCATTTTTCACTTGTTATAATTCCACACTCAAAGAGTGTTAAAAGATAATAAAACAAGATAGACACAGAGAAATTAAGAAAATATATACCATCCACACAAGTGAAACAGATGTAATGCTCGTCAACCGTGTCTGAAGCCTACACAAAGAAGAAATCGGTAAGAGAAACACATTAGCTGAAAGAAACATACAACAGTTACAATGTCCAAAACCTTGTTAGGCTTATCTGTCACACGTTTATTTCAACAATGGGCACATCGAGAATATAATCGTGACGTAGACTAAGGAGGACCACAATATACTTATAATTAATTTTTAAAAAATGTTTAATTACTAGCATTATTTGTTTTTTTTTTCTCAACAAAATTATACCCAATATAAATATCCAGTCCAACACTAACCTCTGTGTCACCAGCTGCAGCAGCTACAGAATGCGCAACCTCCATTTCTCTATCATTCTCAAGGAAAACTGCACGCTAATCAAAGTGTACATAGAATAAACAAAAATAAATAAGGAGTCACCATTCAATTATCATGAGGATCTTTAGTTCTGAATGCATAGGTTGCAGATGGTCGGTATGGAGGGAGGAGGGGGAGGAATAGAAGTGAAACCTGAAATGGATCCATGCTAGCAGTGGCTTTGAAAAATCTATCCAAGAATGATCCCTCAGCTGAAAATTAAGTGCTAATCATCAATAAGGATGACGACATATAATAAAAAACAGAATTTGACCATGTCTTTTCAACCAGAGAAGAACAATTACAAAATAAAATGTTTTGTATTACCATCTGAATCTTTCGACAGCTATATGATTTGTATAGTTTTAAATAGCTTATTTAAAAATATAATGATGAACAGTGTCATTGCAAACAAGAATGCTTGGTGACAGAATTATCTTGGAATAAATTTCAGAAAAACTTGGATTTTTGTATATAAAAAAATCCATATTTTTTTGTTGTAACTACCGCTCATCAAACTCTAACTTTTTGTTTGTTATAAGATCAAACTAGACATAATTTTGTATTCTATTTTTCCCATTTTAATCACAACCTTCCAAATGCGTTCAATGAGGGTGTAATGCTTAATGCAGACTCAATCAGTTCTCAAGCTGGTAGTTGTTAAAATGTCTATTCAGATATACTAATATGGATAGCAACAATTGCGAAATTTTGACTTGCGAAATTTTGACTTACATTGGATGCATTGATAAATGCGTATCAACGCAAAATGTATATCATATTATCAAGGTTCCCCATAAAATCTGCATAAAAGGCTTTTGCCCTTGATTGAAATATTAAAAGGTTGAGGACTTCATTTGAAGACTATACTGAAGCTGATATCTATTTTGGTGGTTAATCCATTTCATTTTTATCCATGATCATTTGCCTCTTCAAATTCAGTACAGTAGATCCATAAACATACAGTTCTTCAGGGTTTCCCTATGGAATTGATATGAACTACAATTGCATTACAAATTAGCTCAACATCAAAAGCCCAAGTTTGTTAAAAATCTTCTTCCATTAGTGCATCCAATCATAATGCAACTACAATATCACCAGGTCCACGTAAGCAAATAAATACCTACCAAAATGAGGATATTCTTTTGACATTGGTCTTTCCCCTTATGTCATAGGTAAGTGTTTTAGAAATGTTTGTTTATGAGAACTTTGATTTCAAGTAATCACGTAATGTTATGTGGATGTTACGAGAATTCATGGGTATTTTATGCATGCACTTCTACCAACAAAAAGGAAAAATAGGAGAATTAAAAAAGAAGAGCAACTTACATAGCTTGATATTTGAAGTCATGTTTCCAACGGCATGAAGTAGTCCTATCGTTCCACAAGCATTACCCACTGTTTGCTTCATGAAGTAAACTTTACTGTTTGGTTCCTGCAGCCAAAAAACACAAGCAAACAATAAATGCTTGTGAACCAGGAAGAGTAGGAAATGCTTCCAGGTACTTTTCTTCTCCGTGAAAGCAAATTTCAACAATGTGTGGAGATGGAACAATCAATTCAATTCGACAGTAAGTATCTAGAATCAATCTAACCTTACGAGGCATCCTCATTTCAAAGTGCAATAATTGATGAAACATACAATTTTCAAACACAAAATGCTCCTGGATTAGGCTTTCTGATGAGCACAAGCAATTCAAATGATATTCAATCATTTAATGAGATGCCGGTATACTGAACTTTCTGCATATGCTCAATGATTATATATTACTGCACTGACCTTCATAAGATTGTCTTGCTGTATTCTCTCTGCTTCTCTCTGAGAAATTAAGGAAAAGCAGCCAAAATCAGTATATGGGGTTCCTCACTATAAGAACCTCCATTGACTTGCTTACAGCAAGGCTACTTCAAATTTATGAAAAAGTAATGGCAGTTTATGGTATAGATAATACGTTGTTTAAGAAGGAGGAATGAGCTTTATATAGGGAAATACAAAGAGAAAAGCAAGGTTGCAAAGGAATGGAACTTAAGAATGACCGGCATCTAGAAATTAGGGTACAAGAGATTAAGAATAGAGAAAGTTCACCTCTACATTATATGGATAGAGAAGAATAACTGCAAGAACAGGCTTTGGCACAAGTTGCAATAGTTCCTCGTCCAATCCATAAACTTCATAGCACTCGGCCTCAGTATTAGGGAGCCCTAAACCACAAAGGAACTAGAAAAGAAGATATTAAAACAGGAAAAAAAAAAAAAAAGAAAGAAAAAAAAGGAGAGAGAATCGAAAATCACATAACGTGAACCTTGGCTAAACCATGAATCTGGTAAGCAATAATATTTCAGAGGGAATGAGAAAATAAGACAATCTAGAGAAGAAACTTCAGTAAAGCAGGACAATATTAATAATCAACAAAAGGTGCGTTATTTGGAAACCCTCGATGGGACCATTAACAAATATTTCACCAAAATCTAAGAAAATACTTCTAGAATTCAATAAGAGGAGGTATTTACAGAACTATTCTCTCTTAATTATCGTCCCCTGTTTCCACTCATATTCTAAAATTTGAAAACCCACTTCCCCAATTCTCCAGATCTGAATATCAACAAGTCTACAATACAGTTTTCCCGAATTTACCGGATTCTAGTCATACTTTCAGATAACTAAGTGTGAATTTCAACATTTTCCATCGTTAGGAAAAGAAATTGGAAATATTTCCCAACATAGTAAGACCACTCTTTCTGTTCCAATCGTGTCAATTAGCCCACTAATTCAAGAAAAAAAAAATCAAAAGGCGAGTCAAATATCCAATCTGTGGAAAACCCTAAATCTCTCCATTTATAAAATCTCAGCGAACAAACAGAAAGATTAAGAAGAAAACCATGGATGAGTTACCGACCTGATTCATGATGTCAGGGTTACCTTCAAGAGGAATCCACCTCTTAGCAGACGAAATTTCACCTACAGTTGCCATTTTCTTCCTTTTCCGCTTTGACTTACTCCTCAATGGGACTGAAATCGACTACAAAGCTTCTCTTCGACTTGAGCCTCCGATTTTATTTATAGCGTGGGAGTGGGCCTTCTCTCTTCTTCCCATTTAGTCCACCGAATACCGTTTTCATTGCTTGTACGTCAAGAAAGGAATTTAGGATAAGAACAGAAACCTGAGGGACTGGGTGGGATCAAACCGTGATTCAATCCTCCAGCGGTGGTCGGGTCTGCGACTAGGGGCCCTTGAGATTGGAGATCAACCTTTTTGAGTCCAAGGATAAGAACAGAAAGCTTGTCATGTACTTCAACTTTTACAATTCTTCTACTTAAGAAGTTAAAGCAAAATCCACATGTATACGGTTAGTTTAAAAACTAATGCTAATTATTTCATTAAAGTTAAATATTAGATGTAGTAGTGTATTTGAGATTTATTTTTTATTTTTTAATTATACATTATAAAATATTTATCGTTAAATAATTTATTTAACATGTGATTTTAAGATAAAGTTAGATCTACATAAAATTACTCGATAATAATTGCAAATTCTCATTTATTAATCTATTTATCAAATCACACAAATTTATCTTATCTTTTTATTAGAATAATGGTGACAAATATTTATATAGAAAATTTTATTTATGATATTGATTTATATAGCTAGATTATTTAGTCTTATATAATTTTTAATTTAATTCTTTATAACTCTATTTCATATCCAACTAAACGAACAATAATATATAACCACCGAACTACAGCTCGACCTGAGGCCCGAATAATTTACAGATCAAAATAACATCGCTTTGCTTCTAAAGCAAAACGATGTCATTTTAAGCCATGAACATTGTTTCTGAGATAAAGCAAAATTATGTCATTTTACACTTCAGTTTCTCATAAAATAAACGATATTGTTTTATACCTCATAGGTTTATTTCTCTTCTAATTTTCTTCCCCTCCCCACCGACCAACACTACAATCACTTTCTCTCGCTATTCTCTCTCTCTCTCTCACCGTTGTCATCCCTCACTGTCACTTACCCCTTCACCACGCAGTCGCCACTCGTTACTCCTTCGCTCTCCAACCGTGGTTGCCCCTTTAGTTGTCCCTTTGCATCGTCCCCCCGCTACCTTGCCACTGTATTTTTTAGTTTATCTTCGTCACCCACCCATCAAGGTAAAGTTCCTTCGTTATATTTTGAATGAAGATTGAAGATTAAATTTGTGAAGTACTAAATTTTCTGGGATTGTTACCGTCAACGAGGTGTTTTCGCAAACTTCCACAGTTACTTACATGGGCGTGTATGTGACTTTGCAAGTTATCGTGTAAGTTCGCAAAAACACACAGTGTCTTATATGGTCACTAACACGTTGAAAACATATAAACACCTATGTGAGTTTGTGACACGATCATAGTGACAGTATGTGACTGTATAAGTTATTGATAACTAATTATGATTATGAATAACATATGTATTCAATTATGATTACGAATAACATATGCATTTATATATTGATTGTTTCAGATGGATGAACATATTCTCTTAGTAGAGAGTTGTAATGTAAGGTTCCGATCATGCATCTCATACATAATATATATATCAAATATACGCAGCGGAAAATAAAACAAAATCTAAAAAAAGCAGATATACTCATGCATATAGATACAAAAAAACAAAAACATGAAATGTAAGACATTTACATACCTTTCTGACGATCTCCTTCATTCTTTAATCTTCTCAGTATTGGGTTGTCGTAAACCATAACGATCAACGTAGATCATGCCTAATAAAAGTCTACACGAAGATAAAAGGATGAAACCTCACTAGGAGATGGCTATAATTCTTTCTTTGTGCTAGCAAAGACAAGAACTCTTGTGAGAGTTAGAGAGAAAAAAAAGTGTGTATTTTAGAAAAGAACCTTTCTTTCACTTGTGTATTACACAAGATAGACGAAAATCATCTTTATTTTCTAAACCATTTGGCCTTCCATAACCCTCATCACTAATGAAGAGTTATGGGAAGTTAATGGTCATGAATAACATGCATTAATGGAAATTATAGGAAGTTAATGACCATGAATAGCATGCATTAATGAAAATCTGGGAAGTTCGTGGCCAAATTGGCAGCCAACAACACTTGTTTCTAATCTATTCTATACAACGTTTTCTACTACGATCACATCGCGATACAATCTCGAAACACTTTCTCATATCTTGAATCACCATTCAAGACCATTTTACTCATCCTTCGAATCTCCTATGTTTAGGACCTATTAGGTTCCCGGTTATGTTGGTCACTTGAATTAACACTTAATTCAAGTAAGTTAAGACCGGTATCTAGTAACACGTCATGACCCCGAATTGACCGAAAAGTCAGTGGTTTGACTACGAACCCTTCCAAACGTAATGTTGCCATGCAATTCGTCCTTTCACCATCTATACCCCACTTAGTTCAGAGTATGGTCAAAGTGTCAACTCTCACTAGACTGACTACTGTTAATGGACATTTTGTATTAATTTTTTATACATAAATTGATAGACTATTGTCCATTTAATATTTAAATTGCACTGATTAAAAGTTATTTGTCTTAATTTTAGGCACATATTAAATTTGCGACATTTAAAAGCCTAAAGTAAGAAAAGAAAGCAGCTGCGCAAGAATGAAAAAAATAAAAAAGAGCTATGCGTGAAAGGTGACAAAATCTCTCCTAAAATCATGTAGAAGCAGCAG
>JANZLH020381272.1:0-12583 GCA_026770325.2 Erythroxylum fimbriatum
ATAGTGTCGGGTTTTAGTTGGACTTTACGGATGATATGTGTCGGTGTTGACCGCAATTCCGGTTTTGCACGAAATTTTGTTTTCGTGATCTTTAAGAGATCCGATTGAGACGGTTTTATTTTTATTTGACCTAGAGTCATGAAATTTCGTATTAGTTTAGAAATAGGATTTTAATTATGGGCCCGAAGCAGATCAATTTTATTAACGAAAAATTAAGATGAATTTACAAGATTTAGTTTGGTTTTCGTAGGAGGTTGGATATCCGGGAATGGGTTCCAACAATTGTTGTGCCCTATAGTCAAATCCATCATAGTCAACTCCCTTCTTTCTTCAGTATGTGACATCAACCTCTCTTCGTGCTGTTCCATCTCTACGAACTGCTCTTCTCTAATTCTTTCTTCGATGTTACTATTTCGAGCCAATCTGGTTTCCTTACGCAACCTGCGAGTTGTTTTTTCAATCTCAATATCTGGTAGCAAATTCTTGGGCTTTTGACCATGAGTGAGCATAAACAAAATGAACAAATAAAAAAATAATAATGCAAAATAAAAACACCGAAGTAAAGCAATCAAGCAAACAACTAAAATACTAAAATAAATAAAAAATTGAAGCAAGATTTAAATGTGAGATAATTAACACCGTCTAACCTAATGACTCACAATAGAAAGAATTTCCCTGGCAATGGCGCGAAAAACTTGTTATAGTCTAATCAAAATAATAGAAATTAAATTTTATCAAGATTAATTAGAGGCAAGCATACCCCATCGACAAGTAATATAAATCGGTAAGAACTGGATGTCGTACCCAAGGAAATTTCAACACGCAAGAAAATTAAATTAAACGATAAAAAATTACTCGGACAATCAAGAATTGATTGATTTGAAAATAAAATAAAATAAAGTAAGCCAATTAAGAAAATAGGCAAAATGCAAGTTATAAATTAAAATGACAAGATTTAATCAAATGACAGAAATCAGTTAAGGTATTAGATTTCAATTGGATTGGACACCAAAAAGTGTAATGGTGGATTGATCTAGGAATTACTTCACTTAAGTAAGTCGAACCCAATTTTCATGGATGTTCCCTTCTTTTCTAAAGCCGAGTCACCCACTTGGTTCATAGATAATTCGGAGTAAAAGGCATTCAAGATAAGAGCCCTAAAATTAAGTTCATTAATCCTAGGTATCCTCACACAAGATCCTAAGGTTGGTCTACTCTTTAGTCTCAAGTATGTTGCTTGATTAATTTTTCGACAAAATAAATCCCATTAGTTATGGCATTCAATCATCTATGGTCTTAATCTAGGTGGTCAAGCTAAATTAGGACTAAATATGCATTCAATCAAGCAAAAATCAATACCACAAAAATTATCCTAATCCAATATCAATCTTATCCTTAACCGAAAAAAAACTTACTCACACATATTCATCAATGTAGCATAAATCATGTTCATAATATATGGTTCCATTGATTAAATCCACACAATTAAAATAAATAAGGAATTAATAATTAAAAACAACCCTTCTCCCGCACCTGTATTTTCTTGGGGAGCGTCCTCTGTTCTCTCCACTACCAGCTTCTCCTCTTTTGTTCATAATATATGGTTCCATTGTTTCAGTTTGTCTTGGCGAACGTCCTCTGTTCTCTCCACTACCAGCTTCTCCTCTTTTGTTACTATCCATTGACGTGACAAATAAGGTTTGTGTCCACCTTATTCATGCACATCCCTTCTCCACCGCTAGCTTCTTCTCTTGTTTCACTGCAATGCTACTCTCCTCTTTTAATGTAGCTACCAACTTTCCAGCCCTCTCATTCACGCACAGCTCTCTCTTCCACCAGTTGCTTCAATGTGCTCTTGCCACCAGCTGCTCCAATCCTCAAGTTCTGTCTTTTTTTGTTTCCTATGCTGCCAGCTGTCTTCAACACTCACGCCCCCTTCCCTATTTCTTCTTTTATGTGACAATTTATGTTCCTTGTTCTTGGTCCACCACTTGGGCCACCTCTTCTGCACCAACGCAACCCACACTGCCTTGTTTTCTTATGTTCTCTCCACGCAGCCCATGCCTCACACACAGCACACACCAGCCCCTCACCACGCACACACACACGCTGTTCCTTTTCTCTACCGCCGCCAACTATTTTCTTCATTTAATGTCCACCAGCCGCTGCTTTCTTACGTGATTTTAGGAGAGTTTTTGGACACCTTTCACACACATATTGTTGGCTTCATTCTCTTCTTGTCACGCCCGCCAACTTCTCCTTGTTTCATGCAAGCTCACACTATTACTATTCATTAATGGGACAATTAAATGTGAAGGTTTTTGATCCAATTTCACTGTTCATACCCCAGCTGTCCTCACGCAACACTCACTTCTTTATCCCCTCTCTACGCTGCCAGCCTCTCACGCAACCCCCAACTTAGTGTTTTTTTCCGTTCTTCTCTTTATGTTGCTGCCCTTTTGCTCTCCTTGTTGATGTGATAAATAAAGCTGTTGGTCCACCTTATTCACGCATGCTACTCTCTTCATCTTTACTCACGCAACTCATGTTCTTTTTTGCGTGAAGCATGCTTTTCACAAACCATTCATGTTGTTGTCGTTTCCTCATATGATATTACCATATTGCTACTTCTCTTCTCTTATTCTCTACATTTTCATTTTGTTCTAGCCATCTTGTCCATTAAATCACATTCTTGCATACAAAAACATGCACTCGTTAACGTTTTCTAGAGCTTTTCTTGCTTGATGCTTTTGAACCTTCCAAATTCAATATGTGCCTAAAATTAAAACAAATAACTTTTAATTAGTGCAATTTAAATATTAAATGGACAAGAGTCTAGCAAATTATATATCTAAAATCAATATAAAATGTCCATTAACACCTAGATTCTCTCTATATAAATAGGAAGTTTATAGAAAGAAAAGAGAGGTCGACAGAGCAAGAATAGAAAATAAGAGAGTAGTCGGCATAAGCAAAAACAAAAGAGAGAAAAGATAAAAAGCATGTGCAACCATTTCTAAGCAAAACAAGGATAGATGAGGTAGAAAGCCAGAGCGTGAGCAAGGTCAGTAGAGTAAAAACAGACAGCGATTACATTGGGCAGAAGATTCACCGCCATTCTTCTTCGTCCGAGAGTTCTTCATTCTATTTGTTAAACTTATTTCATCTGGTTGTTGAACTTATTTCATCTATTTATTGCTTTTATTTCTCTATTAACCATTAAACATGAGATCGAAGTTAATGAATATGACGAACAAATTTTATTCCATTATGGGTTGATTGTTTATTTTTGAGAATTAATGGAACTAATTTAATTGATTAAGCATGATTAAGTTATTGTTTTATTGTCTTGTTATTTTCTATGATCTCTGAATTTATTCGATGTAATAGTTTGACTAGCTTTTGCATTATTTTGATACTAAATGAATAATTGAGAGAAAAAGTATAATATTAGAACAAAAAATTATAGTCTTAAGTTATGAATTAGAAATATATTAACTTAAATGGGTAATTATCAGTTGGGTTTAAATAATTGATTTCAATAATAAACTTGACAAATACGAAAGTTAGATATAGTTTAATATTTGATTTGATTTTAGAACCTAATTGCTAATTTTAGCAAGACAATTATTCAATTAATTTGCCTTAGTCAAGGATAGGAGATTAAATTAGTGAAATTAATTTCTCAAGAGCTCGCTACATTTATTAATCAACTGTTCTTTACTTCCAATTAAATTAGTTTACTTTTATGTTTATTTTGTTTTAATTTCTTTAAATCTTTAATTTGAGTGGATCAATTTCATCTCCTTAAAAGACAGACTTGGATATTCGATTACAATTAACTCATATACTTGCGAGTGGGATAACCTAGGTTGTTTAAACTTATTTTGGCACAACACACATCCTCCTGCAAATTCCCATGAATAAATGTTATTTTGACAACCATCTGCCAAATTTCATAATCATGATATGCAACTATAGTCAATAAGATCCTTATGCATTTTAGTATAGCTACTAGTGAAAAGGTTTTTCCAAAATCAACTATTTGTTTTTGTTTGTAACCTTTAGCCACTAACCTTGCTTTGTATGTATGCACATTACCATCTAGGTCAGTTTTTCTCTTAAACCCACTTGCATCCAATAGATATAATACCATCAGACGATTCCACTAAAGTTCATACTTGGTTAGTGTACATGGATTCCATTTTAGATCTCATGACTTCATGCCGTTCTAAAGAATCAATTTCATACATTGTTTCTTTAAAAGTAGTAAGCTCCTCATGTATGAGCGATACATTATCCTTCTCATGCTCAATATGTAGATCTAATCTAGTGGGGGATGACGTATCTTACTAGTGTGTCACAGACTATGCATCTCTTGAACCCTTAGTTGTAAATCATATGTATCAACTTGAGATTCTTGTACCATCTCGATGCGATTTGTGGCTCTTGAACTTCTTTAAGTTCTACCTCACTCCCGCTACTTTTTTTTAGAATAAATTCTCTTTCTAAGAATGTGGCATGTCTTGAGACATACATCTTTTACCTAAAAGGATGGTAAAATTAGTATTTGATACTCTCTTTTAGGTACCCTACAAATTTGCATTTATATGATTTAGCTTGAAGCTTATCAGATATCACATGCTTCACATAAGCATCACATCTCCAAATCTTCAAATGTGACAATATTGGTCTTCTGCCACTCTATATCTCATATGGTGTCTTGTTAATCGATTTGAACGAAACTCTATTTAGAAGGTAAGTAACAATTTCAATGGTATATCCCTAAAAGGAGATAGGAAAGATTGTATGACTCATCATGGAATGTACCATATCTAATAGAGTATGATTTATCCTCTCAGATACTTCATTATGCTGTGGAGTTGTAGGAGGAGTCCATTGTGAGAGAATCCTATTCTCTTTTAAGTAACTAAGAAACTTATGGTCTAAGTATTCACCACCTCTGTAACACCCCACTCTCGCGTGACCCGAACCCGACATCGATGGTGATATCCGAGTCCGTGCCCAGCGAGGGTGGCTTGCTACATCACTATTTTGAAAACACAAACATACACTATGCAGAAAATCATTATGTATTTGAGCAGTCATTTCACATTCTCATTCACTATCCATTGATTCATGTCATTTACATCTTTGCATTAGCAACCAAATTATGATACATATGCTCAATCATTTCACATATTCGTATTGTTGCACATTCTATACACTGTATCATTTATATTATTTCTCATTCAATGCACTGAATCACTCATATAATTCATATGCACTACACATGTGATTCCCTTTCTAATTGTTATTTTGTTGTGACCGAGTGCCTAAACTGTCTCGTATCTGTTGGATCCCGGGCTCATTGATAACTGTCCCATATAGGGCTCATTAAGCGTTAAACGCGTCTTAGGGGTAGGAGAGCCCTCTGGGTATGCACTACTTCCCTTCGAGCTCGAGGCTGTTTTTCACTCGTTGAGCTTTAAGCTCTGATCGGTGCCTACTCTGGTCACAACTCCCATTATCTTTCATGCATTCATGGATTGAAATGCATCACTCATATTTTCATGCTCTTATTCACTCATATTCACTTATCATCGGACCGTATTCCGGCATTTAACATATCGTTGAGAATTTACACTTTCACTATCATGCAATTACAAATTCAGAAAACATTCAGCAATCACTTTAATACACTTAGGTCATCCAATTCACATTCAAGTAGCACTTCAATATGCAAATCAACCATCACAATCATCGAACCTCCTATCCGGAACCCAAGATAAGCAATCACATTTACAAAATCAATCAAAATTCAAATAACAAAAAATAAAGTAAGACCATCTTGGTCTACTCACAGTACGCTCCAGATTAGCATTTGCTTCCAATTTTTAGGAATACCCAAGTGCAGATATTTAGCCTGCACAACCCATTTATGCAAGATATACATACATCAAAATTTGTACAATCATAAGTGTTTAATATGCACATGATTGAAATGAAATATGTATCATGCATGTTCATGACAATCTCGGTTATTATATCAATAATTTCTTTACAAAAGTCAATCCCATTTGAAAACCCATTTATGTATAATTCATACTTAGGTTTATGCCTCACTAAACCCATTAAAATCTCCATTTCTTTCTCATTGACTTACTTCAGAAATTTTCCAAATCCCATTTTTTGGGTCTACCATTCACATCCAATTAGAAAGCAAAACTAAAGTAATTTGGTCAAACTCTCTTCTCGAAAAGTGTTCCTCTATGTATTACGTTTCCATTGACACCAAAATCACTTAATTCGGTTCAATACTTTGGAAAATATGCCTCAATCACTTTTAGACTGCTCTTATCCAAAAATGATTCACTATGTACAATTTCCATCTAGAACTTCGATATCTTAGAGACTGAATCATAATTCGACCACTTAAGACAATTTGGAGATCTATATCTCTAGGTTACTCCAATTTAAAAATCACCTCATTTGGAATCCTATAGGTTCAGATACAATCAAAATATTGAAGGATACCCAATAAAACTAATCCCATTGACACTGTTCCAACAGACTTACACAATTCCATTTGGTCAATCTATTTCAATTCCATTCAGAATGCCGCAAAATTTTATGGAGAGGTAGCACAGTGTTGTAAAAATCTTGTGGTTCAAGAACGAAGTCATTTGGAGTTCTAGAGAAGGAGTTACGATCAAAAGAAGCAACCAAGTTTAAGACCTCAATCAAGTTGAACCTAGTTTGGCGCGAACGCCATAACGTTTTCCCCAAATTTCGAATTCCTTTCGTTTTTGGAAAATTTGAAAGAGGACGTCTAGATCTAAAACATTCATGAAGACACCAAGTTGAGATTCGGCCTCTAAAATGCTCAAAAATCACGATTTCCAAAGTTGCCCCGAGAAGGTCCGTTAACGGACATGAATCGACCAAATAGCCCCATTTCACCCGAGAAGGTTCATTAAATGGACTTCTATGTCCGTTTAACGGACATACAATGTCCCAAGGGTGTTTTTACACCCTAGAAGGTCCGTTAAACGGACTCCCATGTCCGTTTAACGGACATATGCCACACTAAACCACTTTTTAGCCTCTTCCAAAGTTCGTACCTTCATTCTATCATTATATAAACCTATAATCTTCTCAATTTCATCTCTTCTAGCATAAAACCACTTTATAACATCACAAACATCAATTAGATTACATTCAACCCTCAATTATAAACTCATTTCATTCATCATTTTCAACTTCACCTTATCATTCCCAACTTTCTATCCCTTTTCCATAACATACCTTATTCCTATGTGTCAAGCCCTTCACACTCACAATTTATCATTTTTCAAGTTGAAGAATACACACATACACACCTCAAGTTTAGCTCCAACTCATTCATACCCAATTCACATGCCCTATTTGTTCATACCCATCCAAATGAAACACAATCATATACATTCATCCACCATATCAACTGCACTCAATTTCCTAACTTCAAGTCATAATTTGAGACTCTTAAAGACAAAATTTCAATTCAAAGTCTTCATAAGAATTGGAGCCAATTATCTCTAGTTTCATTCAAACCAAAAATCAATTCATTTGGACAACTATAGAATCAGTTATGGCTAATAAATTGGGACATACTCAAGATCATGTTGTTGCAAATTTTCCAGATTTTTCACATATTCATTCTTAACATCAACTCATCTTATACCCTCTTATACATAGATCATCACCTCCATTCCTTCTCCCATCATTCACTACCCAACTCAACTCAAGATACCACCCACAAACAAATCATGATCTCTAATTTATCACAATTCAAAACAGGGCATATACACATATAGATCTATTCATAATCAAGTTTACACTCATCCATTCCTCTCTTTGAAAATCATTTAATCTCTAAACCTCTATATATGCTTTCTCACTCATCCCATACATACAACAACAAGATATGATCATACTTTATCATTATTCAAGACACAAACATAAACCTTGCAATATCAACTTATCAAATCACAAATTTCTCATCATTTTAGCTTCAAATGAACCATACCAAGACATGAAAAGCAAAACTTACTTGATTAAGCTTCAATCTCTTCAACCTCTCACTAAACCCTAGTTCCCAAGCATCCCCTATTCTTCATCTTCAAAGAGGTCAAGCTAGGTTTTTCTTATGGCAACTTGAAGGAACAACAAGATGGAAGCATAATTGAAAGATGGAGCAAGGTTTCAAGTAGGTAAATTACCAAATCATGAAGGAGATGGAGAGAGGGAGATTAAGCCACGAAAATTGAGAGGAAAAAAACCCAAAACAAAGCTCCAAATGTTGTTTGAAGGATAAGTGTCGTGAGACACACCAAAAGGATCTAGAAATGTCTCCAAAAGGTGGGTAAATGGCATAGCTTGGCAAGTTACACATGTCACTTGCCACTTGTCCAAAACGTAGGCATTTCTCTTATAATTTTAAACTAATCCAATCCATTCAACCCCAATTTCCAATAAATGACACTTGTCAAAATTTTCTAAAGTCATGTATCCAAAATTCCAATATGTGACAATAAATTCTACTACCATTTATCAGTTGGTCTGCCACTCGGCATTTTTCCTAGTCCAAAAATTAATCCCAAAAATTTTCAGAAAAATTTTCTAAAATTCTCCAAAATTACTAAATCAATAATGCCACTCTCCAAATCAATTTTCAAGATTCATAACCCACAATTCTCAAACAATTACAGTTATTACCAATTATACCCGGACTGTCAATGAATTCATGTACAATTATTTTCATGTGCAAGAAGTGCATTATTTACAAGTATGTGTATGTCACAATATGCATGAGCATGCAATCACATTTCTAATATTTCAATGATCACTCCAATTCACTCTTTTAACCTTCCCGTTGGTAACGAGATGTTACAAAAATCATGTCTTCCTAATGCACAAATAGGAAGTGTACGACCCTACTATTCAAGAAAATTAATCACTTATCTTAAGATTCTAATTATTGTTTTAATTTGAGTACCTTCTTATTACCTACAATTTTCCTGGGAATAAAAGGGCAATTTGAAACTATTTCCTATAGGTCATCATTTTCAACCATTAAGAAAAATCTCATTTGTTTTTCAATAGAGGTAATCATTCCCATCAAAGAAAGGTGCTATGCTAATATTTTATCCCTCTTGATTAAATGATGATGACGATTCTCCTAGATAAACTATTAACATCTTTGTTCTATGATTTCAATAGAAACATTAGCCTAATACACGAACTTGGATACCATTTATTAGTCCTTAATGGCATCTAAAGGTGGAAAGTGAATTAGATGTTTATAAAATTAACAATTGAACAATAATTTAAAAAGTATAGGAATGAAAAAATGTAACCTAATTTATATTAGTTCGGTAAACAACTTTTATCTATGTCCACTCCTAAGACTCTTCTTAAAATTTCACTATCGTTCTTCTTCCAAGGCGAAGAGGAACTTCATCGTCATTTGTAGCGGTAAAGCACATAAATGCTATCTCTTTTGCTCATTTTTTAATTCACTTATGTCATCCGAAGTTGAGGCTTAAATGCTTTCTTCTTTTATTTTCCCTTGTTCTCTTATTATTTATTTCCTATTTTTCATCATCTTTAAATTGAGGGTTTGTGACGTGAGCAAGGCTGCACATGACGAGTATATCAATAGACATCGAGATCAACACGACGCTAATCGAGACTTGATGCTACCTCCCAGCCCCGCAAGTCAGACTGGGCTTAAAAGATTCAAGGCCATGTTAAATTCATTCGTGGCTTGCGTGGTTGATGATGGACTCCGAAAGAATCAAGATTCTCACTTGCAACTTCATTTTGTCAGTTTGAGCCAAGTTCTAGGCCCAAACAGCCCTTGATAGGTGTGCACGATAGGCGCATACGCCAGCGCCCAACAAGCCAGACGCCAAGTGCGCCAGCGCCTGGCCTCTTTTGCTTTAGGTTGTTTTCCTACTGTTTTTTTATAGACGATTTAGACAGTATTATTTTACCTATTTAGGCCCACTTTCAAGTTATTTTGACAAGTATAAATAGTTTCCTTGACATTAGTTTTAGGGGTACACTGTTGAGAATTTGAGAGCTTTGTGAGGAATTTCTTCAAGTTCTTGTTGTTCCACGAACCCTAACTCTACTTATCAATTAATCTCAATTGTGGCGTATTGTTTTAGTTCAATTTTATTGGTTTACTACTTGGTCTAGGTTGCTTGGACAATTGCGATCCTTGAGGTCTAGAAAAGTATCGAAAAACCTTGCGTATCTAGGTTGTTTAAAGGTTGTCGATTCATATCAAGATTAATATTCTTCTGCGTGCGCATCATCTTTGGTATCAGAGCATTGGTGTGGAGGAGAATTCTTATTCAACTCCATCGGAATTCAAGAAACCGCCGCCCATCACCATTCAATTATCGTCGGTTCATCAATTCAGGTGTGAATTAACTTTCAACCTAGGGTTTTCAATTATTCTTTTTGTTTATTTTGTTGAAACTTTATGATTATATTGAAAAAAATCCAAACAATCCAAAAAAATCGGAAAAAAAGTTCAAAAAAGGCCTAAAAAATATCAAATCTGGAAAAAAACTGAAAAAAAGAGTTCAAAAAAAGGCCTAAAAAAGAAAAAAAATTGCAGAACTGAAAGTGTTACTGTTGAGTTCAAGAATTACGCTATTTTGGAAAGCCTACGTGAAGGATTGGCAATAGAATTGGGTGAAATTTTCGACTTATCTTGCGTGACCTTAATTTGAAAAGAGTTCTAAAACTTGGCGTCATTGTTGGATTTCTTGATTAGAAGGAGTTAGGTTTTCCGAAGCACAACTTGAACATTGAGGATTTGAGAGGAAAAAGGCAAGAGGGTGAGATCATTAGAGTGGCCAAGAAACACGAGGGGAGTATTTGGAATTTAAGTGAAACACGTGAGGGAGTGTTTTATGATGTTATTTTGCTACTGACTTTTTCTTTGCAGGAATAATTTTCATTGGAGGTATGTCTAACGATAGCGTGAGAGGTCAATAATCGGGCGGAGCACAAGCAGCCACCTTGGAGGTGATCCAGCAGCTGACTGAGAGCCTAAACACTGATCTTGCTAGAATTAGAGGCTAAATGGAGAGGCAAGCCCGAGAGATTGCTGACTTGAGGCGTGGTGCACGTAAGGAGCCACGAATGGGACTCACCGGTCCTACAAACCAACATGCTCCGATTGTGTTAGAAGACTATGGATCTAATGACGAGGGGGATTATGTGAGACCACAGGGATGAGATCAACGAGCTGATTTTGGGGTAGACGAGACAGTGACATTAGGTCTATTAAGATGCAAATTCCACCATTCAAAGGAAAGAATGATCCGGAGCTCTACTTTGATTGGGATCGAAAGGTGGATATGATTTTTGAATGCCACAACTTTTCTAAGGAAAAGAAGGTAAAACTCGCAGCCGTTGAATTTTTCGATTATGCACTAATTTGGTGGGATCAATTGGTGATTTCTAGGAGAAGAAATAAGGAGGAACCCGTGAGTACTTAGGCTGAAATGAAAGCTATCATGAAGAAGAGGTATGTTCCATCTTATTACTACCAAGAGATACATCAAAGGCTCCAACACCTAACACGATGGAATCGGACTGTGGAGGAGTATCATAAGGAGATGGAGATCACAATGATAAGGGCTAATTATGAGGAGGACCCCAAGGCTACAATAGTTTAATTTTTGAGTGGTTTGAACCGAGAAATAGCCAATGTGGTTGATTTGCACAACTACACCGACCTTAAAGAGATGGTGAACATGGCAATGAAGGTTAAGGGGCAACTTAAGTCTCGTGGGACAGCGAAGAGTGGGACGAATTCTACTTCAAATTGGAACTTAAATTGGCCACAAAAAGAGGAGAATTTGAAAGGAAAGGGGTTGGAATCCAAGAGGCCGAACCAAACTCTTCCGGAAACTAAAGGTATATCTAATACTCCTAACACTCAAGCTTCTTCTAGAAAACATTCTTCAATTAAATGCTTTCGATGCCTTAGAACTGGGCACATTGTCCCAATGTCCGAATAAGAGGGCCATGGTTTTAAGATATGATAGGTTGATTGAATCCGAGGATGACGCGGAATGTTTTGAGGATGACGATTTGGAGGGAGAGGAAGATGAAACTTGTGCGGAACAGGCTGTTAAAGGCGAAACTCTCGTGGTTACGAGGGTGCTTAGTGTTCGACATAGGACTGAAATGTTAGACCAACGAGAGAACTTATTCCATACGCGATGTTTAGTTGTTGGTAAAGTTTGTATCTTGATCATTGATGGAGGGAGTTTTAACAATGTTGCTAGTTTGGATATGGTTAGAAAATTGGGGTTAACGGTTCTAAAGCATCCAGAACCGTATCACTTGCAGTGGTTCAATGACAGCGGGGAAGTTAGCGTGACCAATCAAGGGCTAATATCTTTCTCCATTGGACAGTATGAGGACGAGGTTTTTTTTGTGATGTAATACCTATGTATGTGATTGAACCCAAGTTTAAATTATTAATTGGCTGCATTTTCATAATTGCTAATGC
>JANZLH020381692.1:0-12527 GCA_026770325.2 Erythroxylum fimbriatum
TCACGACCTGTTGACTTCATGGAAAGTTGACTCCTTAGGTCCTACAAAATAAAACACTTGCAGTATCAATTGTCCTCGTAAAAATTATGTAGAATTTGATATCAAATGACGACAAAATACTGACAATTTGCAATTTATAAGAGCTCGATATTAGGAACCAAATTAAGCACGAAAATCATGAATTAGGAGTCAACAAGTGCATAAAAACTTAAGAAAACAGGGCCAATTTATAGTATAAACTTGGCTCAATCACCAATCGGTCGGCATTTTCTGCCACTTTTTGAGGATGAACCAGAGCTCAAGTGTCAGGGCCGGAATTCCTCACTTCTAATATAGAGATGCAGTTTATCGTCCGGCTGGGACCGCTTCGAATATCAAGGCCTGGAAGACAAAGTATTTCTTTGTGAGACCCCCAGGATCTACCCACGAATCCAGGCCATGGAGATATCCATTTTCTGAGCGATAGAATGACACCTCCAACCTCCCCCTTACTGAGAAGGAACGGGAAGTGATTGGCCAGATTAAGGCGCTCGGTTGATATTCTTTCGACTGTCTTATATTGGGGTACCGTGGCGGGGCATCGGTCGGTGCCTTTTTAATTGATCCCCCGCCTCGAGTTAACAGGCTAGAGGAAGAGGAGGAGGAGGCTGCCCCTTCTGGTCGATTCTTCATGATTTAATTGCTTGCTACATTCATAAATATTAGTTTCGATTTCTGACTTCTATATTTTGCAGCCATGGCAAAGGATTTCGCCGGGTCCTCCAGTTCCTCCAAGGGTCAGCGCAAGGGGCCTAGGTCTTCCTTGAAGGCAAAGGAGCAAAGTAAGGAAGTGGAGGTCGGCAGAGACGTCGTCCAGCCGATGGTGCTTGACCAGTCCGCAGCGGTGTTGGCCATTCCGTCAAATGAGGGCCAACCTATCGAGCCGGTATCGTTGCCGGTCCAGCAGCAGAGTGAGGACCGAGCAGTTTTGGAGGAGGAGGTTGAAAGACCGCTCAAGAGAAAGAAAACCGCTCGGAGTCTTGAGCAATCGTCCTGCCAATTGGGCGAGGCGCCCTGCCAATCGGGCAAGGGTAAGGGGAAGGAACGTGCGCCCCGTTTGGACAAAAGCAAGGGGAAAGAGCGAGGGTCTAGCTCTGAGAAGTGGGTGTCGACGATCAGTCTTAACAAGACTGCATCGCTTAGGGATATCGACGTGTCTCTTCACGACGCTCAAAAGGTCGTTCCCCCTGAAGATGAGAAATTTATAGACTCGTTGAATAATCAGGAGTTGATGGCCAGTCTCGTCCGTGGCTGTGCAAGGGATCTTGCGTTTGCCTTTGCGATGCATCGATGTGTCGATCAGCTCGATGAGACTACTCGATCGCTGGATCGGGAGGTTAAAGATCTTCTTGAGCAGGTCAACGTTTTGAGAGCTGAGCTTTCAGGGGCAAAGGAGGAGAGAGATGTTTTACGAGCTCAGCTCTCTTCATTGGAGGAGAAGAAGAGTGTGTTAGAGGAAGGGAAGAGCGTTTTGAGAGCTCAACTCACTTCGGGGGAGGAGGAGAAGAGCCGAGTGGTTGCTTCCAGGGATGAGTTGGAAAGTGAGTGCCAAGCGTTGCGGGAAGAAGTGCTCAGTGCCAACTCGAAAGCAAAAATCGAGGGGGAGCTCCGTTTGAAAGTCCTCCGTGACTGTCACGAAGTAGTGATGGATAAACTGAAGGCCGATAATAAACTGCTGGAGCTACATGGCTCTGTCAAGGAGCAAAGGGTTGAAACGATCAAGCGATGGAAAGAGCAGTACTTACACGAGGAGTGCAAGGAATTTGCTTGCGACTTGGCTCTTTCCATCCTGAAAAATTGCCACAACGTTTGCGTCCCTAACGGGTTGGATGGTCCTTCATTCGAGGACTATGCTGAGCCAATGCTTCCCCCAGACCTCGGCCTTTCTCTCGAGGAGAGGAGCAAGCTCATGGGAGTGTCTCTTCCGTTGTTCCTTCGGACCCCAACCTTGTCTCCGCTGCCTTGCCGACCTCGGGAGCCACTTCTGTCGATCTGGTTACTGGCTCTTCCCCTCCTACCGAGGGATGAATCTGAACTTTTTTCCTCCTTCAAAGCTCATCTGGTCGGGCTTGTGACCAGAACAAATTTATAATGAAATAAAACCTTATTTTTGTTCTCCATTGTCTTGTTTACTTTATGAATTAAGCTTAGACTATGATTAGTTTCGTGTAAGGGACTGTCTTTACAAATGATAGGCAGCGAACGAGTGCATTCTATACGCGTCGATCGGTCGTAAGGTTTGAGCGAACCACCTGGCCGAACGATGCTGGGGCCGAGCGATCCAACATTATTTTCTTAGAATCGCCTGGTTCCAAGATCCAGTCTTGGCAGCCTGGCGGATCGATGTCAGGGCCGAACGATCCGATATTGTTTTCTTGGCATCACCTAATTCCAAGATCCTGTCTTGGCAACCTGGCCGAGCGATGTCGAGGCCAAGTGATCTAAGATTGTTTTCTTGGCATCGCCTGGTTCCAAGATCCTGTCTTGGCAACCTGGCCGAGCGATGTCGAGGACAAGTGATCCAAGATTGTTTTCTTGGCATCGCCTAGTTCCATGATCATGTCGAGGCCGAGCAATATCGAGGCAGAGCGATCCAAGATTGCTTTCTTGGAATCTCCTGGTTCCAAGATCCTGTCTTGGCAACCTGGCCAAGCGATGTCGAGGCCGAGCGATCCAAGATTATTTTCTTAGAATCGCCTGGTTCCAAGATCCAGTCTTGGCAACCTGGCCGAGCGATGTCGATAACGAATAGTCGATAGAATGTTCTCCCCTTAGCCCAATTTAATGAGACTTTCTTTGCCAAGAAATTTGAAACCCTTTATTGATAATAATGAGGGCGTGGGCCGTTAAAAAACCTGACTGGCAAGATCAGCAAAAAGGTACCCACAAGTTGCGTGTACAAGAGCATAAGCAATAATAAAGTACAAAATAAAGAGATAAGTGAACTAAAATAAAGCTTATCTATTGGTAGAAAGTCTTCAGGTTTTGAGAATTTCAGGGCCTCGGTAAAATCTTGCCGTTCGTATCGCACAGGATGTAAGAGCCGAGTCCGGCTTATTTGACCACTTGGTAGGGTCCTTCCCATGCTTGTCCGAGCTTTCCAGGATGTTTCCCAGCCGTCTCGGCCTTTCTTAGTGCATATCCGCCGATCTTTATGTCGCTCGGCCTTACCCTTTTGCTGTAAAACCTTGTTGCTTTTTGTCTGATGGCTTCTGAGCGAGCGGCTGCCCTATCCCTGTCTTCACTGAAAAGCACAAGTTCTGCCCTGCGAGCTTCGTTATTCCGCTCTTCATCATAACTTGAAACTCTCTGGTTGTGCAGTACCACTTCTACTGGGACTAGGGCTTCTGCCCCAAAGGTCATCCTGAACGGTGTTTCTCCTATGGCTCCATTTGGGGTAGTTCTGTACGCCCACAACACTTCATCTAATTCGTCTACCCAAGTCTTACGTCTATCTAAACGCTTCTTAAGAGCACTCATTATCTTCTTGTTGGTGTTTTCAGCAAGACCGTTGCTTTGAGGATGAGCCACTGAAGTCAACTGGAGTCTTATCTTCAGTCGCTGACAGAAATCTTTGAACTTGTCATTGTCAAATTGTCGACCGTTGTCCGTAACCAAGACTATAGGCATCCCAAAACAACTCAGTATGTTCTTACGTACAAAGTTTTCAACTTTCTGCTAAGTGATAATGGCGACTGCTTCCGCTTCCACCCATTTGGTGAAGTATTCAACTGCCACTATTAAAAATTTCTTCTGCCCAGGACCCAGAGGGAAAGGGCCTAGTATGTCCATTCCCCATTGAGCAAAGGGAATGGGGTGGCTCATAATTTTCAGCTACTCAGTCGGTTGACGAGACAAGTTGCTGTTCCTCTAGCAGGCCTCACACCGGTTAACTTTCTCTTGACAATCCTTCTTCATTGTCGGCCAATAATACCCTTGTCTTCATTCCAGCAACATAATAGTGGCCAGTCATACGAATGCTTGTACAGGGTGTCATTAGCAATCACATATTCAGCCGCCTTTACCCTTAGTTTCTTGGCCTCCAAGGTTTCTTCCGGCTGTGTTCCCTTAAGGAGGTACTGTCTGATCGATTCCATCCAACTTGATCATTCAGCATCTATTTCAAGGACTTCATTGACTTTCTGAATGTTTGGTCGATCTAGCCGCTTGACCAAAATGTTATTCTTCGCATTTTGATCGGAAGCCATTTTGGAAAGCGCTTCTGCCTGAGCATTTTGCATCCTTTCTACCCTGCTGATTGAGTATTCTTCAAAATTACTCAACTCTTGCTTCGCCAATTCCAAATATTTGACCATGTTGTTCCCTTTGGCCTCATACTGCCCCGTAACTTGACTGACCACTATTTGGCTATCGCTGTACACCTTCAAATGTTTCACCCCCATCTCTCTTGCCAACTAAAGACCGGCTAACAAAGCTTCGTATTCTGCCTCATTATTGGATGCTTTAAATTCTAATCGGAGAGCATACTCCATGTTTTCTTCCCGACGTGGGCTGATCAGTACCATTCTTGCTCTGCATCCCTCAGCGTTGGATGACCCATCAACAAATAGACTCCAGGCAGGGAGTTGCTCACCCTGCAAGTCAGGTTGACTCATTTCCGCAACGAAGTCCGCCAGCACTTGGGCTTTGATCGTCGTCCGTGGTTTATAGTGTATATCAAACTCCCCCAGCCCTATTGCCCATTTTATTAATCGCCCAGAGGTTTCGAGTTTTGGAGGCACTGCCGGAGGGGTTGGTTGGTCCATACTTCGATTGTATGACTCTGGAAGTAGGGTTTCCGCGCCGCAGTTATCAGTGAAAGGGCCAGCTTCTCAATAGGTGCATACCGCGTCTCTAGCCCGTTCAGCACCTTACTGACATAGTAGATCGGACATTGTTCATTATCGTTCGATCAAACGAGAACTGCGCTAATCTCCCCTTCTGTGACTACCAGATAAACAATCAGTTTCTCCCCCTCAACAGGGCTCTGCAGGATGGGTGGACTGGTCAGGTATTGCTTCAACTGTTGAAATGCTCTCTCGCACTCATTCGGCCATTGTAACTGGGTCACATTCGCCTTCCTTAAAATTTTGAAGAATGGGAGGCATTTGTCCCCCATCCTAGAGACAAATCTGCTCAGAGAAACTATCCGCCCTGTCAATATTTGAACATCTTTTAAGCATCGTGGTGAGGGCATCTGGACGATGGCTTCGATCTTTTCCGGATTTGCTTCAATCCCCCGTTGGGTAATCATGAAGCCAAGGAATTTTCCAGACGCCACACCAAAGACGCATTTTTCTGGGTTCAACTTCATTTGAAACCTATTAAGGGTCAGGAAAACCTCTTTAAGATCTTCCACATGTTCGGCAGCCATCTTGCTTTTGACCACCATGTCATCCACATAAGCCTCAACTGTTCGACCGATCTGTTTCTTAAAGACTTCCATGACGAGTCGCTGGTAAATGGCCCCTGCATTCTTCAGGCCGAACGACATTACCTGGTAGCAATACGTGCCCTGATCGGTTATAAAAGTTGTCCTTTCTTCATCTTCGAGACTCATTTGAATCTGATGGTAACCCGAGAAAGCATCCAAGAAGCTGAGAAGCTCATGCCCCGATGTGGAGTCTACCAACTGATCGATTTTGGGCAGGGGAAACTGTCCTTCGGGCATGCTTTGTTCAAGTCAGTGAAGTCAATGCACATCCTCCACTTTCTGTTTTTCTTCTTCACAAGTACCACATTCGCCAACCATTCAGGGTACCTGAGTTCCCAAATGAACCCAGCATCAAGCAGTTTCTTCTCTCTTTCTAGATCACCTCCTGCCTCTCTTTACTCTGCCACAGCTTCTTCTGTCTGACCGGTTTGCAGTCTTTTTGAATACCGAGAGAATGTGATGTCACCGATAAGGAAATTCCAGGCATATCGCTCGGTACCCAAGCAAAGACCGATCGGTTCTCTACAAGCAACTTGTGATTGCTGCAACCAATCCTTGTTCGAGTTCGGCACCCAAATTTGTGAATTTGGATCGGTCTTCTTCATCCAGTATGACCCGCCGCGTTTCTTCTGCGGGGTTCATTCTCTCGGTTTCCCCATCTGCTCTTACATCAAGAGAACTTGCCAACACTACCGCTCCCTCAAGGGATCTTGTTTCTGCCAAGTAGCAGTCCCTAGCGATTCTTTGCTGACCCCTGACAATACCGATGCCATGGGGTGTTGGAAACTTCATCGCTTAATAGTAGGTGGAAACGAAAGCTTTGAGCGCGTTTTGTGTAGCTCTTCCAATTATCGCATTATAGGCTCCTACAAACTTCACAACTAGGAATTCAACATTCTTCACTACTTAGCACGGCTTTTGTCGAAACTTTACGTTCAAGAGGACTCGAGCGAACAGATAGGCTGATGCTCCTGTTACCCCCTTGATGGGTCCCTCTATCGGTAGTAACCGTTCCTCTGGAATCTCCATCTACTTAAAAGCATTGTATTACAGTAGGTCGACTGAGCTGTCTGTGTCAATCATTACTCGTTTCACCTCCCTACCATCTATATTTAAAGTGACCACGAGTGCGTCATCATGAGGACAACTGATGCCAGCCAGATCAGATTCGTCAAACGAGATCACCTCATTAGTTTGTGGCTTTTTCGTCACTGACTGGCCCTCAGCGATCTGTTTGGCATATCTCTTCCTTCCTTTGGCGGTGGACCCTCTTGTTGCGCTACCACCAAAGATCATGTTTATGACCTTGACCGGTCGGTCATCCTGCTGGCCAGTATGTCTGTCATTTCTAGCCCTAGACTGTCCTCTCGAGTTGCATTGGCCATCCATATTCCTGGTCTGCCTTTCACCATCATTCACGTTGTGTTGTCTCCAGGGTTTTCGCCAATTTTCAGACTGACCGCTCCTGCCCTCATTATCTCGATCGGCATTTTTCCCGTACTTCAGAAATCTACCCAACCTTCCCCTCTGGATAAGGAGTTCGATTTCTTTCTTTAAGTCCCAGCAATCCTCCGTGTCATGACCGACATCTCTGTGGAAATGACAATATAAAGAAGAATCCCTTTTTTTTAGAGGAGTTTTCAATTTATTGGGTTCTTGGAGGGATTCCCCTTCTGCTCTCATAACCTCCAGTACTTCCGCATATCGCCTGTTGAGCGGAGTGAAGGATTCTCTCCATTGGTCCTTTCGATCGATGGACTTCCTCCAGCTAGACTGGTCTTTCTGTCGCTTGTGCGAATCATCTGTTCTGCCACTTGGCCAGCGATCATCTGCTCTACGTTTTGTGTTTTTCAACACTTCCTCCAACTGAATGTATTTATCTGCCCGATTTCTTATCTCTTGGATAGACCTGGGCTGATCAAGAGCCAGCGACTTCTTGAACTCTTCGTCCCTCGTATTTCTCATCAAGGCAGCCAACATGGACGGGCAGGTGAGGTCAAGACTTCAACAGCTTCATTGTTAAACCGAGTGATGAACTCTCGCAGACTTTCGTTCCTTCCTTGGGTCAACTGCATCACTTCCAAGGCAGTCTTCTGTGGTCGTTTACTTGTAGCAAACTGGTTGAGGAATAGCAGCCTAAAATCCTCAAAACTGGTTATGCAAAGTGGGGGTAAGCTGTTGAACCATCTTCGGGCTCCTTCTTGAAAGACTGTACAGAAGGCCTTACATTGTATGGCATCAGGGACGCAATGCAGGTTCATCATCGATTGAAAGTGCTGCAGATAGTCGAGGGGATCGGTCTTTCCAGTATATTTTTCAGGCGTTGGTATCTTAGTACCAACCGCTGGGAGGCTATCCAGGATTTTCGGGATGAAAAGTGAGCTATACTGTGTTGATAGTTGATCCGGACGGGAATTCATTGCTATATTGATTCGATCTGCGCTAGGGTTTTGGGTGATGAGATGTGTCAACGGAAGGGCGGCTGGTAGTCGCAAGCCCTTTCGTTGTAGTACAAGTGCCACGACGGCGGCTACATCAGGATTGGCTGCTGCCGCCTGACTGATCTTAGTGGTTTTGGACGTGGTGCCCTGACGCTCGGACCCACGGTGGGCGCCAATTGGTTCAGTCTGAATCTGCTGGGGTTGGACGCCGTTATTTGGATCCATGAGTCTGAGTAACTTTAGCTAGAAAACACCTGCAAAACAATAAAAGGCTCGCCGGGGGTTGATTACCGGCAGGCCCCTCCGACGCCCAAGTCAGTCTTTTGGTAGGGGTTCTAGTGGCTGTGTACAGAAAAAAAAGTAGGGTTCTAGTATTGTACCTGTATCACGGTGAAGTAGTACCTTATATTAGAAATACCTGCTAGGTTTAGGTCACCATCTATGAATGGGTCGATCGGCCCACATGTCGTTCTATGCCTGGGTCTGGGCGTAGCGCGACCGACCCCACCACCATAGATTCTCAATCTCGACTAAGTTCATACACTCTAAAAAGATGTCAAATGTGTCTTTGCCTTTTGCTTTCCCATTTAATTCTTCCAATATGCTATGTAAAGGTGAAGAGTCATTGTCAACAATAAAATGGAACTTACTACTTAACTCCGAGCCAAAAGATATGTCTTTTTCTACTTTAAACTCCTCCTCTGGTTCTTCTACACAAGCAATTCATTGAGAGTTGACCTCAAAATTCTCAAACTCCTCATCACTTTGTAAAGTTTCTGCACAAACATCCATTAGATACACCTCAGGTTCATACGACTGCTCCTCTTTACTTTGCGATTCCATATGATTGATATCTCCCCATCGAGGCAATGCATTTTGCTGGAATTGTAGAGCATCCTATCGGATTTACTATACACCTTATTGAAGCAGCTATTGCATATTTTGTTGGAACTACTGTATATCCTATTAAATTTGAAGATTGTTAGCAGCCATAATATTAAGCAATTCTTCTAGAGATGTACCTAAGTTGTGTTGGCTCTCCGAATCTTGGCAACTACACTAAGATTATCTTTCATCCTGTTGGAATTGTGGGATATCTTGTCGGGTCTATTGTATACTCTTTTGAAGCTACTGCATACCATACTAAAATTGAAGATTGTCAGCATTAAAGGTCTTGATAGAGTAGTCCAGAGATATACCTGAATTGTGATAAGAAAATTTTGGTCTATACAAGAATTGTTGTTGTTAGACCCCATTTCCGGAGCCCAATATCCGGAGTCAAAAACCTTGTGCTTATTTTCCTAAAGGGTCATTTGCTGTCATTCTACAATGACGGTTAGCGCACACTAAACAAACACCAAAATCATAAGTTGACCTCCTCAAAGAAATTGTAACCTTAAGTCTCTAGTTTGTTTTTAAGCAAGAATCACCTCAATTGGAGCTCTATAGCTCAAGACATGCTTAAAAAGCCTAAGTGTGCTCATACCCCAAACATGCTCTCCTAACCGACCTTTCACTTACTTTAATGAAAACTTCCTTAAATCAACTCCAAATGATACAAATGTTTATGGAGAGAAAGATACATGTCTTAGGAATCTATTGGTCTAAGAATCACCTCAATTGGAGGTCTGATGAGGGAGTTATGCCCAAAAGAATAAACCATGTTTACACCCTAAAATGATTTGAACCTATCTTGGCGCGACCATAACCTTTAATCTAGATGCCTGATTGAGTTCATTTTTGGACCATTAGAAAGAATACATCTATACCTACAACTTTCATGAATACCATAAAACGAGATTCTGCTTCTAAACGTGTCAAAAATCACCACCGTTCCCATGAATGTCCGTTAAACGGACATCCATGTCCGTTTAACGGACATGTATCGGGTGAAGGAGGCCAAAATGACCCGAGAAGGTCCGTTAAATGGACATGCATGGACATGCATGTTCGTTTAACGAACATTGACTGGCCAAGGGGTGTTTTTACACCTGAGAAGGTCCATTTCACAGACCTTATGTCCGTTAAACAGACATAGGGGTTCCCTAAATTCCCCTAATGCCCCTCTAAAGCTTCCAACAACCTTCCTAACATCATATACACTTGTAATCTTCCCAAATTCACGTATTCCAATGCCAAAAACACTTCATAACAACTCAAACACCCAAGTTCATCTCACAAAATTCTCAAGTCTCAACACAATTGGTTCATCAAACCCCCAAATTCCTATCATTCATCAAAGCTATCACAAACATAAACCATATACAGCACCCTAACTTGTAGCACTCATATCTCTCCATTCCGACATCCAAAATCACAAGCTTCATAACGTTGGAAAGCTAGAGAAATCTTCTACAACTTCCAAGAAGACAAATTTTATCAGTTCTATCTAGATAATTCCAGAATTTCTCTTGAATTCCAACCACAATCCTACCCTTATGAACATTGAAAATAGCAATGTAAAAACTTGAAATGGCATAACCGACATAATGCATATGTATTTCATTTCCATCAAATGAAAAGAGTTTACAACGCTTTAATGGGCATTTTTAGACACTTTACAACATAATCCAAAATACAAATTTAACAAAAGCAACAATATCTCAAATTGCAACTAAAGCATTGTTTTACAATTTCAACTTCCAAAAGAACAAAAGAACAAAAGTGCAAAATCGAGTGATGCCTTGGCGCTCATCTCGATCGCTCGCTAACTTGTTCGTCACCTATGGTGGGGAAGGTGAGGGGGGTGAGCTTAACGCTCGTGGGTAACACGTTTTTGACCGGTAAATAAACAAAACCATTCAAAACCTTCACGATCAAAGCCAATTTCTCGCAACAATTCATAAGACATAAATTTCTCAACTTTGTCAAAACAGTTCACAAATCACATAAGTCATACATCCATCAAACTTGCCAGTACATCATAACCAATCATACATATCAAAAACAATTAAACACATCAAAATGGTTCGGGTGGATCCGTAACAGAACATACTACACAATTCCCATAAGGGTCTTGTGTAGCCGTGAACAAAACGTACTATCACAAGTCTACCAAGTGGTCTTCCGTAGCCGTGAACTTATGGGAGTCCGCGAGAGAGCTCCATGCCACTAGCTGGCAGGCGAGAGAAGCCTTTAGACAAGTGCACTTAACTGACAGAACAGACCACCACATACCCATATAACATGTAATTCATGAACTTGAAACATGTGGCCCATATGGCACAATTCTGGAAACTTGATTTCATGAGCATGATATATGTCATATTCATTTCTAACATCATTTCACAATTCACCAACCAACAACCCATAACAATCATATAACCATCTCTCAACTCATCTAAATGCCACAAATACAACAAGTGTGGGACAATTTAAAATCATTCTCATATCACTTAAAATTCATTCACAATTTCATATACAAAAACATATGAAACATCCCCAAACCATCTTAAAGAACAATAATTGCACATTTTCAAGGTAGTTGGAAAGCATTTATTTCCATTTATTTAAAAGAAACTTTAATAGCTTATTTACTTAATTATAAAAATGTCACCCACCTTGATTTCCTTGCTTGAAATCTTGTTCAAGGATGTGTCTCTTTTTGCCCCTCTTGCCTCTCTTGCCTCCCTTAATAACGACAAGGGTTCCTGATTGAACCAAGTTTATACTATAATTTGGCCCTGTTTTCTTAAGTATTTATGCACTTGTTGACTCCTAATTCATGATTTTTGTGCTTAAGTTGGTTCCTCGTGTTGAGCTTTTACAAGTTGAACATTGTCAGTATTTTGTCATCATTTAATAGAATTTTTGCGTAACTGCTATGAGGACAATTGATACTGCAAGTATTTTATTTTGTAGGACCAAAGGAGTCAACATTCAAGAAGTCAACAGGTCGCGAGATTCGCTGAGGCGAACCAAAACCTTCATTCGCTGCGACGAACTCATTAAATACAATTGCTTCGCTGCGACGAGTGACCATCCGACATTCGCTGCAGCGAACGAAGCCATTAGCCGCGACGAATGTCGGATAACCCGGCCTATATTTGGAAATTTCGTCTCACTGTGCGACCCGGCCCGAGACCCATCCGCGACCCATCCTTTAAATATTTCGAGGTTATCGTGGTCGTCAAAAAAAAACAGAGAGCGAGAGACGATACAGAGAGACGAGAGAAGAGAGACGAGCGTAGAGAGAAAAGGGAGGAGCGGCAGTCGTCGCCGCCCAGGGTTCCCTTCGGGGTTCCCTGGGATTTAATTTTTACTTGTTTTCTTGTTCTGTTTTTGCAGTCGTCGTCCGCCGTGAGCAGCTTGGAGGTGTCGCGAGTTGCGGTGTTCCCGGTTGTGATGCGTGGTTAGGCGTCTTCTCCTCTTGATGATGCAGTGATGGCTGGAGTTTACCGGGCTTCAAAGGGAGTAGTTTAATCTATAGTTAGCTATGATTTATGAATATGCCTTGGTCGAGGGTTTATAGATTGTAGTGATGCTGTGGATTAAAGCTCAATTTAGCGTTGGGATATTTATTGTGTTGTTGGATTCGTAGTTTACATTGTCACGCATTTAACTACATTATTATGAATATGCCTTGGTCGAGGATTTGTAATTTGTAGTTAGAT
>JANZLH020382093.1:0-12458 GCA_026770325.2 Erythroxylum fimbriatum
TAGTTCCTTAGTCAGATTTAAGGAACCTTTTGGATAGAGTCATGGCTCAGAGGTCTGTCAGCTGTCACCAGGAGTTTTCTAGTTTGAGTTTTTGTGAACTGCTAGGTTTTGTATAAGCTTTGCAAGTAGTCGTTTGATGGTATCAATGTAAAAGCATGATAAATGATTGGTTTTAAAGGTTTGAGATTTTCGAGTATGCTAGTTGATGCCATGTGTTAGATAGATTGCCATGCGTAAATCGGTTTTGTTTTGCTCCAACATACCATTATCATAAGGTATGTACTTGGATGCCCTCAGGTTATTCGGGTATTTGCTTTATGGTAGTGGGATGTTGCAACCAGTACTCTTAGAAACAATCTGTGAAGGGTTTTGTCCAGGGTCAGGAGGATCATTATTATGTGTAACCTGAATTTGCTTTGAGGAGCTGTCATGTAAGATAGCAGAAGAATTAGGCAGAGGAGGAGAATTCTGAAAAGCCTGGTGAAATTGAGCTGCAATATCTTGAACTATAACGGGGTTTGCGATATGGTGTTTATTGGGAAGTGGGGAAATAATCCTTGAGGGCCTTGTATGGGTTACAAAGGAGATGCCAGTCACTGTTTCAGATCTTTTGTCTTTAGTAGTACTAGGTCCAAAACGAGGCTATTTATGATTATCTCGTGTAGAGGGTCTAAGAGGGCTTTTAGGCCTATGATTTACCGCTTGTCTTCTAGGTTGTCTATCAAGTTTCTTCCCACCACTTGTGTTGCCAACATCAAAAGTGAACTTAGGTATGATCTCATTTTCATGGCCCAAATTAGCAAAGGCCTGCATCTCATTATCATCATATTCTTTGTCATTTAAAACCGTATATCGATTAGTATTTTGACACTAATTCTTTAGAGTGAAATCTGCAAATTTTGCCCGGGAATGTTTCCTAGATTTCTTCTCAACAATCATCCATGCTCTTAACCCGAGATTTTTGCCATTGTTGTCGCCGGCAATCTTTATTGGTGCATCTTGGTGAGAATTAGCCAATGGCTGCTGAACAATGACGATTGCAAGTAAACTGGCATTCATATCCTGATCGGTGGCTTCTGGTGGACGAGCCTCCACATCCTGAGCAGAGTTTCTTGCCATAGTAATTGGTCAAATACTATCCTTGTGGCCATATTTACCATATTGAAAACAAATAATGTGGAGCCCTTTATACTTAACATAATAGGGCCTGCCATCGATTTCAACTTGTCCAACTAGGGGTTTATCTAAGTCAATCTCGACATATATCCTAGCAAAATGACCACAATTAGCAAGCGTAATGTTCTTGTCAACTTTATCAGACGACCAACACCTGTCCCTAATGCCATGAGAAGATCCTCATCATAATACTGGACTAAGACATTAGGAAAGCGAACCCAAACAAGGGTAGAATCAACAGTAGCGTGGACAACTGAAAACCCTGGTGTCCACGGTTGAACACTGAGGTAATGGTAAAAAATCAGCCATGGACCACCTTTCATCGCATGATCAAAATAAGGTTTGAAATCAAACTTAATCAGGAAATACTCATGACCAAGATTAAGGACATCAAAACCACCTGATGGCTTCCATAGCTGCTCAATTTTTGAGTATAAGATCCTAAATGTAATATTACAACCAAGCAATTTTACAACAACTGCTTGTCGCCATGGAGTTTCCAGAGACTCCATATATTTAGGATCAACCTGAAACGTTGGAAATTGACTGTTGCCATCTTTGAAATCCTTCTTCACTATCCCTTCTGCAATTAAATCTACTGGAATCCGGTCTCTAGCATCATATTTCAATTCTTTGGTTCGTTCCCTGTTAATACTTTGTCTTTCCATGAAACCATATTACTACCCGTAGCCTTATTGCCACGAGGGAATGACCCAAAGGATATATTGGTGATTGATCTGGTGATCTATTCTTTTTGGTGGGACGAGGACCAGACAAGTAACGCGCAAAGAAGGAAAGCAACAAAGCACCTAAGCAACATGTAAAAAGAAGAAAGATGCGAAAGAGAAGCAGAAAAGATGCGGACGTGATGAATTCGGAATTTTGGAAGATTAGGTTTATGAAATTTAAACTAATAGGAAAAGCAATCACAACACTTTTATAATTTAAATTACTGATATATTATTAAGTTAATATTGATCAATCACACTAATTTTTGTAATTCACTTTTTATATTCAACTTTTATAGTTTAAAATTATCTCTTGTTCTTATAATATTGTTATATTATATTACTCTTTTTACTATATATTATCGATGATTAAAAAACTCAACCAATTTGAATGGTTAAATTTTAAAAATTTTGAATCATTCAACTTTTTTTTTTTGACTTTCAACTTTTTGATTTGATTTATTTTAATACTTTTGTTGCCAAAAATTGATTAATTTATTAATTAATCGGTTTAATAAATTCTTATAAATTAAAATAAATAAATAATTTTTTATTTAATAATTTTTATTTAAATTTCAAATTCTTCAAATTCCTACGATTTCTTTTAATCATATTTTAAATTTATTAATTTTATTAAATCTTTGGCTAATTTTGTAATGTCTAATATTTATTAAATCTTTTGAATCTTAAATCTTTTTTCTCATTGGTTTAATTTCCGATTCAATTTTTAAAATATTATATATTAAATAAAATTTTAATAAATTAGTTGTTAAATACTTTCATTAATAATTTTTACAATATAAATTGAAATTAAAAAATTGTATGTAAAGGCTTAAATAATTGAGAATTTTTAAAAATTAATAACAGTTTTCACTTTTCATGTTTCAGTGACAGTAATCCGAAAATAAACGAAGAAAAGCTCAACGCCACCACCACCACTTTCCTTGATTGATGAGTCTAAAATTTTAGTAAAGCACAGAGTTGATTCTGGACTTTTGAAGCTGTTATTGAATCCAGTAATACCAGAAAAGATGAATCAATCAGTAGAAACCTTTGAGCAAGAGCAGAAGAGCAGCGACCAAAACCCTAACCAGGCCCAAGAATGGGAGACCATGGCACGTGCTTGGCTCAGTGCATTCCCTGAAGCCAAAGCCGTCAACACTACCGAGATCGATTCGTGGATCGATTCCAATTTCGGCTCTTTACCCTCTGGTCTCCAATCCATGCCTCGTGCAGATATCATCGATCGCCTCTTTTCTCTTCAGAATTACATGAGGCTGCCTAATCAGGTTCAGCCCCTTACAAACAATTGTTGCATTTGGATAATGTTAGCTCATCATGACATTTGGTTGATATTTATTTGATCTTGGTTTACTGGATGTGTTCATCAGCTACTCGATTTTTCTGTGGCTTTTTTTTTTGTGGGAATCTAGTGAGAGATTTGAACTTTATGAAATTGTGGGGTTTAAACCCCCCAAAATCGCCGACCCTTTTCTTGTTTTGGGGTAGTGCATTGGAATATTTGAGTGCTTTCTATTTTCATGCCTGCAGTTAACAGAAGCGCACCATAGTGATCAGGCTGACTTGCATCATGCCCGGTTTCAACGCACAGATCAGTGGTTACCAGTTTATCAATGGTTGGAATCTTTGGACAAGGGTGAAGTAGTCAAATCCAAAGATATATCTGATTGGTTAAATGATAATCCAGAAGTTAAAGAGCAGCTCTGTTCCAGGCACTCTCGATACCATTTGATGCACTACATAAAAAAATGCCATGTAAAGATACTGAAGCGGAGGGAAAAAAAGAAGGTACCAAACATTGTTTTGTTGTCTGTTTTATGAAGAATATTTAAATATCCAAATATGCAACTGATTGATTCAAACTTATTTCTGATACCTAACATCAAAATCTTATTTGTTGAGTGGTTAGATGCTTATACAGTCGGTTCATTATGATACTTTCGAGTTTATTACTTAATCAGTGCACATTCTTTTCTATTCACAATTGGATCAGATCAACTCAATGTCAAGATCAATGTTTGAATATTTCATGTCTAATCTTTCTGTGATGATAAAATTGTCGATAATATTAAATTGACTGTAATGAGTAGTTTCTTGGATTTCTTGGACAAGTGATAAGAGTAACTATAGATGCTTCATAACGACAAGCAAAGATATGCGGAAAAGAAATTGTTCCATGTGTTGTTACATAGTTGAAAGTGTAATTTGAAAGATTGCTCTCGAATGTTAGACTTTCCATTGTGAATTCTAGCTGCAAAAGCTGATACATTCTTGAACAGGGTCTGCAGCAAACTGACAAACCAACTCCTCGGAAAGTCGAAAAGAATGTGGAGGTTAAAGAACCAGCACCAATTAAAAGTACGATTAATTCTTAGATTGTTCTTTTACTTCTTGGGATGGATAAGTTTTTAACATTTTTAGCTTCTTGAAGGCATTGCATAATGCTTCTTCTGAAACAGCATACCAATTCAGAACATGAAAGAATAACTAACATATTGTTTTATTCATGAAATTGGACGCCTCAGATCATATTGCCTCACAACCAAAGAAATAAATGCTAGCTAAAACTTGCACTTCGGTTGTCTTCTTAAATTTGTGTTGCACCTTGTTTCTTAATTTAAATTGGCGTTTTATGATCCTTTTTGTGTTTGTTTTCTGCAAATTTTATCGCAGACAATTATCTGAACAATATCCCGAAAGATAGTGAGCTATACTTGACAAAAAGAAAAGAGGCTATTCACAAATTTGAGATGTAAGTTAATTATCTGTTGCTTCTTATGAAACCATGTCTAGTATTCCTTGCTTTTCTCTTTTATTTCCCTAACCTGTCAATTTTTGTGAAATTGTAGCTTACTGAAATTAGAGAAGAAGCTTGCCCCCCACTTTTCAAACCGCCAGGCTGTGTGAAAAAGTGAAGGAAACTTGGAATAGCAATTTTTACCTTAGATGTATGTGAATTAGCACAGGTGGGATAATATATTTTGAGTAGGTAGGAATCCTATTGTAAATATCTGAGGGTGATTCTCTTGAATCTGCCTCAAGTTTTGGAGAGTCAAATACCTTTTCGGGTCTCTTAAATGTAACTACGGATTTAATTCTACCAGAACTTCCATTTTTTTAATTTGAGCATGAAAGAAATGATAACATTTAAGCATTCCTCTTCCCTTTTTCCTATACCAGGTCGTACGAGGTCCATGTAATGCCACCTTTCTTTGTAGAAGTAAAACTGGTAGAACCGGGACAACCCAGAAATAAATACATATATAGTAAATATATATATAGAGTCATGTGTTCTGTTATTTGGGGAGGGGAAGCTGACAACCTTATGATTGGTTGTCAGCCTAACCGAATCTGTTAGGAATAACAGATTCCTAGTATAAATAAGCTAGACACGAAGGGAGAGGTAGGCAATTACGTATACTGTTTGTGAGTGAGCCCTAGGCTGGAGGTTTCTGGTCCTCGAAACCAGATTGTTCTTGTTCCCATTTTACAGAAATCAATAGCGAGTTCATATATTTCCTTACCTGTTTCTTGGACCCTATCAAAAACATGATAAGATTCTAAGATGGCCATGTTATCTGAAGGACTTGTCAGTTCTAGACGCACCCATTTGCTGAAATTAAGGATAAAGATATGAACTTTCTCGTGAATTATGGGATCATTTTAACCTTTAAAAGAAGTTTGGACTATCCTTCCACTTATGTTGCAGTCTGAAGATTTTTCTCCGTATCTTAATACGGCAATGTTCAATGGCAACATAATTGCACCTAGAGGAGATCAGTAGTTACAAAAGATTACGATCCATTCAGAAACTCTCCACAATAGATCATTGTTGGATTTCAGAAACAAATAGCAAATGCTACAAGAAGACAACTTTTTTTATTGCTGAAAGTCGAATTAATATTGATCAATCAGCCACATATTGACCATATCTTTATACTATGTAGGCTCCATTATAACAGCATTACACTTATGATAAATAGTAATGGTATTTTTTGATGTCTTTCCCACATTTATGTGTACTAATTATAGCACATA
Organism: Erythroxylum fimbriatum; assembly: GCA_026770325.2. Taxonomy (NCBI): domain Eukaryota; kingdom Viridiplantae; phylum Streptophyta; class Magnoliopsida; order Malpighiales; family Erythroxylaceae; genus Erythroxylum; species Erythroxylum fimbriatum. Next base: position 5,964 of record JANZLH020382093.1, read on the forward strand.
TAAGAAATTCCTCGTCTTATTCATGCAAGCCTTACATAATATTGTTCTTCTTTATGAAAAGTAGAACAATATGATGAAAGTGCCTCAAACTCTAATGTCAAAACACTATATTGTTATCTTTCCTATGTGCTGCAACAAATTTAAGGAAAAGCTTTTCCCTTCATTTGAACTTTATTTACTTCCTTGATTTTTGCATTATTAATCATGCAATTTTTGTCCTCAGTCAGTACCTTATAGCCTTTTTCAAATAATTAACCAACACTCAAAAAGATTTTTGATCAATTTTTGGAACATATAGATATCAAAGATTAATTTCAGCCTTCAATTGCTACATTTCCTTTGCCTTTTATTACTAAGGATGGCAATCCGGCCCGGCCTCAGTCTGGCCCGCATAGCCCAACTCAACCTGACTCGAAGTCAATGAGCCATGGGCAGGGGCTTAGGCCAAGGCTATTCTGACTCGACCCTGCTTGATGTCAAACGAGAGCGACAAAACAAAACGACGTCATATTTTAAATTTTCTTTTAAAAAATTAATAAATCGAGCTCGACAGGCCGCCATTATTACAGTATAAACTCCATTTCTAATTTTAACTTAGAAGTAACAATTTTGTCAAGCTCTTTAGAGTTCTTCATCATAAGTCATATGATTTATATATCCATTATCTATAAACTAATCCTAAAAAGTTGTTAGTGGCAAAGCATAATACAATGAATAACAAAGCCATCGTATCCGGTGCATAAAGTTTTAGGGAGGGTCATAATGTATGTAAACTTACTTTTGTATTTTTACAAAGAGGTTATTTCTTTAAATTGAACCTGTAATCTTATGGTCACAAAGAAATAATTGACAACCTTGACTTTTCCTTACTTCTATTGAGACTTACATTATATCTAGCGCGACTAACACTTCTTTTTGCGATGATTTTTTCCAATAAGAAAAATTAAAAAAAACTCAAGTGGTGCTGTTTTACTTTTTATAACCTCCATATTTGTGATTGTTATTCTACTTCTTTTTCTTGTTCTTACCACCATTGTTGTTATGTATTTTAGTTTGAAAAGCACCCTACACATGTCTTTCTTGTCTCATAGGCCTCCTTTATTCTTGTACTTGTAATGCATTCACCAAATCTATTAAAACAATGATCAACAGATCCTTTGAATTTTCTAGAGATGAGATTGTAGCCTATAACTTTTTAAGAATTGTCGCTAGAATTTTTTGAACTATTTTAGACCAAGAATCGTTATTATTAAGAATTAATTTAAAATTGTAAAGTTAAGATAGAGTAATAAAAATAAAGATTATCGTAAAGTAGTAAAGATAAGATTTGTTATTTGACAAAAAGATAAAATTTTATCTGATAAAATAAAGTTGTTATATGTTAGAATTTAAATTTCGTCATAAAAGCCTGTATAAAAAAATCAGTTACAGAATAAAACATTTAAGGCGGCAAAACTGTTATCCGATTGGATTAGGTGCTGCACCGTTCATTCCAATCAATTGAAGGCCGTCACGACATTTTCTCCTTTCTTCTGGGGCTGGTCCTGTTATAATTTGTTGGTCTGACATTTTGAGGCCAAATGGACAGGAGAGAAAACACTTCTATCAGCTCAAACTCCTGGCCTTGCGCACCAATTAGATATCTGAAGTGGGAAAAAACAGAGAGCAAAAGACAAGTGCTTATTTTGTGTTCGGCTTACAATGAATCTTGAAAGCTAAAATAAAACAAACAGGATCCAACATCGTTTTCTCCAAATGAAAGTTCGATGCTTTTCTCCGGCAGCACTACTAATGACGTTTACTTTACATCCACTGTTTGTCTGTAACTGGTACCGTCAAAGGACGGGAAACAGGGACGGCCCTTTTCTTCACCGCGTCTCTTTGTATATAATTTGTGTAGAACAGCAGTGGGTGATCCATCAGTTTAGAGATGGCTGGCTTACCCTTTTCAGGAAACGCATTAATCTTAATAATTGTGTCTTTGTTGAGGGTATACTCCCCTGCTAAAGCTCAAGACAACAATCAACTTCATGATATCCAGCCATTATCAAAGATTTCCATCCATAATGCCATTTATGCTGTTCGTGATAATGCTTCTATAAAAGCGAGTCCTCAGCTTCTTGGCTCCAAGGTTTGCCTTCTTTACCATACTCTTAAGAATCATCCAAAGTTGAGGACTTTCAACTGGAAAATTTGGATTGGGCCTATCTGCTCATGGGGTTTGAAAGGATGTTTTAATATAACTCTATTTTGTTGTTGATGCAGGGGGAAGATGCTGAATGGGTTACCGTAGAGCTTGAATCAGCTGAGCCTTCTCAAGATGACTGGGTTGCAGTTTTTTCTCCTGCAAATTTCAAGTAATTTCTTTTCATCCCTTTAAATTTACCGATCACCTGTGATTGCAAGAAGAGACGTTTGAAAATTAAAAGTTGGTTAAACAAACTTCACCCAACTAAGGCTCACGGAAGGATGACTCTATAATTTGGTTTCTTCAACATTTCCCTTCATGAAGGACCTTACAGGTTTATACTGTACTCTTAACATGGCAGCTCATCAAACTGTTACCATAATGGCCAACCGAGGGTACAAGTTCCTTTCATATGCTCGGCTCCAATAAAGGTAGTTAATACTAGAATATACAAATTTCCCATTTCCAGGCTTGTTAGATGCTTGACGGCTTGGAACTTCGCATTTCTGATTTTACCTGCAGTACAAGTTTGCCAATGAATCCAACTCTAACTACACAGAGACTGGTAGAGGATCTTTAAGTTTTCGATTGATCAATCAGAGAGCAGATTTCTCATTTACATTGTTCTCAGGCGGGTTGTCCAATGTATGCCCCTAGTCCTCATCATTTAGCTACGTTAAAACCTTTCACGTTAGGCGATTTAATTCCTACATCTGGTTCATACTTTATTGCTCCCTAGCACATACCTTAGGTAGTTAATCGAGCACATACCTTAGGTAGTTAATCTCTATGGAATGGCAATCTGAATGCAAGCTAACTCGTTTGGTTCCTTAATGTAGCCGAAATTGGTGGCAGTCTCAAATGTTGTCAGTTTTGCAAATCCTAAGGCACCACTTTATCCACGCCTTGCTCAGGGCAAGTCTTGGAATGAAGTAAGTCCCTTCCTTGCTGACTACAAGCTTCATCGTATCATTCGTAAAGCGAATAACATTGTTTGCACGCTGTCTGTCATCAATTGAATCTTTACCTTCCTGATATAACTTCAAGAACAGGATTAAACGAAGAAGGTTAAATCATGTACAAAAGCTGCCAGAGAAATACCAGTAGACAAGGATCTAAAGCACTGGCTGATTTTCTGCAAATTTTCAGCTTTAAATTTGTGTAAAAACCGCTCAGGATAAAGGATTATTGCTCCTAACCAGATATATAATTCCAAGTACGTGTTGACGCTACAGATGACAATAACATGGACTAGTGGCTATAACATCATTGAAGCTGATCCTTTTGTTGAATGGGGCATGAAAGGAGGAATTCAGACGCAATCACCGGCCGGAACATTGACATTTGACAGAAATAGCATGTGTGGTATGAATCTCTACATCCTCTTCAAACATGAAAGTGGAATTTTGTAATCATCTATTTCCTTGATCGTTTAAGGAACTTAATCGAAGTTGCAGCATTAGCAAGTTTTACAGTAGTAACTAAAGAGAAAGAAGGGTTAAGATTAAGAACATGTTCAGATACACGTTACTTTTGACTCAAACTGGAAAGGACTTTATTAGATTTTGATGCTCAAAGTGATGTTGGTGATAAAGTTGTAAATGTACAGGTGCACCTGCTAGAACTGTTGGCTGGCGTGATCCCGGTTTCATACATACAAGTTTCCTAAAGGACTTGTGGCCGAACTTGGTGTAAGCTCCCTAAGATCAAGTTTGTGGTATTACAACTAAAAGGTTTCGTTGGAAGTTCTTGAAGATTGCTTTTCTGGAATTTTGCAGCTACACTTACAGGATGGGTCATAGGCTAGTTAATGGTTCCTACATCTGGAGCAAGGAGTATTCCTTCAGATCATCTCCATATCCAGGACAGGACTCGTTACAGCGTATTGTGATCTTTGGCGACATGGGAAAGGTATAAACTTTAGAACAGAATTCTGACAGTAGCCGCCATATTAATGGTCTTTTGTTTCCTCTGGATCACCTGTATAGTGTTTGATTTCACCACGTTGACTACTGTGTTCAAGTCCATCATGCATGGAAGGAACTTACTTGTTATTGCTACCTGGTTCAGGCAGAGAGGGATGGATCCAATGAATACAGCAACTACCAGCCAGGCTCATTGAACACTACCGATCAACTCATCAAGGATATAAGTAACATTGACATAATTTTCCATATAGGAGATATTACATACGCCAATGGCTACATCTCACAGTGGGATCAGTTCACTTCAATGGTGGAGCCGATTTCATCCACCGTGCCTTACATGATTGCTAGGTTTGGATGCTCATCTTCATAATTTGTCAATTTGCACGTTCTTCTAAAACTTCAATAAATTTCATTGACAGCGGAAACCATGAGAGGGACTGGCCTGGAACCGGATCCTTCTATGACACCAACGATTCAGGCGGTGAATGTGGTGTGCTAGCTGAAACTATGTTTTATGTCCCAGCTGAAAACAGGGCTAAGTTTTGGTTGGTGATGAACATATCCTTCTGTATGTTATCATCAGTAACTAAATTGGTGGTTGCCAATGTGTAACTATCCGTCTGCTGTAGGTATTCAACGGATTATGGCATGTTTCACTTCTGTATAGCTGATACTGAACACGACTGGAGAGAAGGATCTGAACAGTACAGGTTCATTGAGAAGTGTCTTTCTTCTGCAGACAGGCAAAAGCAGCCATGGTTGATCTTTGCAGCTCATCGGGTCCTTGGGTACTCCTCATCCGAATTTTACGGTCAGCAAGGCTCGTTTGAAGAGCCCATGGGAAGGGATAGCATGCAGAAGTTGTGGCAGAAATACAAGGTTGATATTGCATTTTATGGCCATGTCCATAACTATGAAAGGACATGCCCCATGTACCAGGTATAACTATAAGCAAGAATGCTGAATTCAATTTGAGAAAAGATTACATGTTTTTACTTGATTAATGATATTCAGATACAAGTAAATGCAAATTTTTAGATAGATGGGTGAGTTCTGAATCTGATCATAAATCTACAACCTTCTTGCTTAGATTTGTTGTAGTTTCAGATTGATTTATACTTAATTCCTGTGTTCACTGTGGTTTATGCAGAACCAATGTGTGAATGCAGAAAAGTCTCATTACTCAGGAACTGTGAACGGGACAATCCACGTAGTGGTTGGCGGTGGAGGAAGCCATTTATCGAAGTTCAGTCAGTTGCAGACATCATGGAGTCTTTATAGAGACTTCGACTTTGGGTTTGTGAAGCTGACAGCTTTTAACCACTCCTCACTTCTCTTTGAGTACAAGAAGAGCACTGATGGACAAGTTTACGACTCCTTCACCATCTCAAGGGACTACAGAGACGTCTTGGCCTGTGTACATGATGGTTGTGAACCAACAACATTAGCTGTATAAATATACTCAAAAAGGTCCATTTCCTTTTCCATTTCCTTTTGGAGCAGCTCTGATAGTCGTCAATCTATAATGGTTGATCATATAGGATACCAATATAAAGTTACAAGAAAGATTACAATAATTTAGTATACATAAAAAAAAAACTTTAATACTCAATGTTATGAATACCGTACTAGCACTGTACCGATACCAATCAATATCAAGTACCATTTTCGCTAATTTTTTAAATTTATAAAGCAGTCCCTCAATTTTTAAAAAATTGCAAAACAATCTATTGGTATATTTTATTTTAAACTTTATAGTTTTACATCAACCATATCTCAAAAAATCTTAATAATAAAAATTTAAAATAACAACAATTTATTTATTTTTATTAACATTATGTTAGGAGCAAGTGCAACGTTACTGAGACAGAGTATAAAGAAGGAAGAAATAGCAGAGATGAAGAACAGAGAAGGATAGAAGTATTGTATTAGGAACGTTTGTAAAAGCAGACACCAGCAGATTTCATGAGTCTGCCTTACTCATCAATGTCATCGATGTTTACAAAATTCCACTCTGATTTGCTCATTCATTTTCTGTCTATATATATACTACTTTCTGTAACAAACCGTAACTAACATGCCATGCTGGCAATAACAAGAAGCAACAAACTTGCCACAATCAGCCACACAAACAGCTGCCCTTCTTATTCATAACCCGTAGAGATTCTCTTCATGCTTCATTGTTGGACCCGGCTTTAGGAAAACCACGAGCTTTCTTCCTCTGATAAACAAATCGGATTGCTGGAGTAGTTGGCTCATCAATACCCCCTCCAACAGAAGCCACCTTGTCCTCAAGTTGAAAAGTCTGCCTTACTCATCAATGTCATCGATGTTTACAAAATTCCACTCTGATTTGCTCATTCATTTTCTGTCTATATA